>SZWC01004320.1:0-25268 GCA_023375785.1 Penium margaritaceum
GATACAAGTGCACGTGTCTCTCCCTACCCTTGCTGTCCCTTGCATGACCTGTGTGTCAACCAGCCAGACCCGTGCTGTCAGGCTAGCAAGCAGAAAGGCTAGGAAGCTTCCTGGAATCTTCTCATTTAATCCCTACCCCAAAATCCATTCGGGTTTAAGGGTTTCATCAATGTGCGGGCTCCTACTGGGCCCCACGGTAGCAGGGCCCAACACGTTCCCTTTCAACGCATGGGGAGCCTCGGAACGCCCATGCAAACAAAGCGCAAACCCTCCCCATTGATAGAATTCAGTAGGGCATTCAGGCCCATGCAAAACTGCGTTGGGCTCTGGGTGTGAGGGGCAAACAATGAAGGCCAAATCTGGCTAAGTCTCAAACAAATTAAGAATGAGGAGAACGTACAATGATCCCTACTGAGAGCTAACGTACTAGGGACTAGCAGCTAGCCCACCAGGCCCCGTAATCCCCGTCGCACCACAAGACACGAACGGGAATGCACATGTCACAAAATACGTGAGGCATCAAAACAGTTGACCGTGTGCCCGGGTCACGACCGATGGGAAAATATGCAATGTACCCCATACACACCCAGACTCTATGGTGACACACTGGCATTACCGACTAGCCAAACTAGGCAAGTTTAGGCCTCCCGAGACGTCATAGTATGCACCGGACGTCCGCTTCTTAGCCACATGCAAGCTACATATGTCTGAAAAAAGTCAACAAGGGCTCAACCAATCAGTGTTGGATCTCCTGAGGTACCAGTACAAATCACCGTGTACCCGGGTCTCGACTGTAGAGGGAATGCGGGTCTCGACTGTAGAGGGAATGCACAACCTGTCAGGACCAATATGTATCTAACCATGATGGGGTCTCCCAGGGCACTGGCAGAGACCACCAAGTGCCCGAATCTCGACCATAGAAAACAAACCCAGTCATGCATGTGTAAACTAGGTGGCTAGAATGCACCATGCATAACATAGAGCATGCAATGTGGCTGCTAGAGCATCAGCAAAGCGAAAAACCAAGAAGCTCTCACAACACAATCATATCCACCACTCTAGAGAAGCTCAAAGCCCATACAACAACACCCATAACAGTCACAAACCCCTATATAGGGGGTTGGGACTGTTGAGATGAAATATTGACATGAGCATTCCGACCCAACATGCATGTGACCGCTTCGACGCAAAACCCACATTGAAAACATTCAAACAAAATTACATGGCATACTTGTTTTAAATCTCGGTTTTGAGGCATATCATACTTAAAGTTAAAATAAGTACCTAAAAAGTGGGACAGATCTGACTTGAGTCCCCTTTGCTACAATGGACATTGCGGCTTACTTAGGCAACCTGGCAATGTACTGAAAATCCATGACATATATCAATAAGATACCTTGCACTACACGTGTCACACCCTGGCTCAAGTGTCTTTAATAATACTCATGGAGCTCCCATCCCAGCACAGTACCGTGGGAGAAAACAATTGCAAAATGAGTTCACCTCATCCTCATAGGCAAAGTAGCAAAGATTAGAGAGTTTAAATGGCACATGTCTATGGATGCGCGCACGACTATATTTGATTATCTAGCTACTCTGCATCATGCAAGCCATGCTCAATCCGCAAATCACGCAAAACGACACACGTGCCATGGATTCCAACAATGCAAATGTGTTGAACAAGCATTGCAACGACCATATGCTCCCAAACATCACTCTCCACGCCAACCGAGAGACGACGTCTCTGCGCCAAACACATGGTCACCAACCACCTCCAAACACAGCTGCCCAACCCTTCCATGGCCTCCCACACAAGGGGCCTCAAATGACATCCTAGTGTGAATGCCATGACATGCGACTCGTGACTCAACAACAATGCTAGTAACAAAAGGCCTGGTCGGCTCCTCTAAAAAAAATCCATCCCTGAGACTCCACGAGAGTGTGTCAGCATGTCTTCCAAACATAGCGTGTGGCCATGATGTAATACTAATGGCTGTGGAAATTCTAATAGAGGTGACATATTTAATACCTACAACCATTTATGTGAACGCAGAGGGGATCGCTTGTCTCTTCTTTGAAGGTGTCGTGAAATAACAAGACTCGTAGTTGTGTAGTTTTATATTAACATAGATAGTTCAGAAGTAAGATGTACAAGTACATTGGTAGCGGATCTTAAATGTCAAAGGCATCGCACCATTAAATTGGTGGACAAACATAGTACATGAATCACACTCTGTAGCAGATGCTCGGCATGTATGACTGGGATGAGTTCCTAACACCGAAAAGGTTTACAATGAACAATCCGGTGGACAATTCCATCCAACTTACACTAATCGTGTTGAGCAGTGTTCAGCGTCTAGTGGTGTCCTCTTTGTTGGTGAAGAATAGAAGCATAGACGGGGCTGTTCCTTCTTCTCAACCCTTTGCCTATTGTACATAATCATTGTTTAGGGAGGCGAAGGGTCACCTTCAAGCGTTTCGGTAATGAAAAATGGCATGTGCTGAAAAATTCGCCGCGAGGTCTCATTTTACATCGGCAAAAATGTGATACTTACCACTGTTAGCTTTTGGTCGAAGTCACCTGGACCACAAAAGCTTCTACCAAAGCAGATTTGCCTGCTTTCCATCGTTGCATGCATTTGACATATCAATTTTTGTTTCCATCGAGTTTCACGATACATGACATTTTCCATGTGAGCCTATTTTCTCCATAAAGTCATTCAACCATTCAAGAACCACCAATCATTTTGGCTGCCGACGTCCAATACTATATCCTTCCCTTACTCTTCGACCAAGAGCGTGCACTTCGGTTCTGGGTTGCAAGGAAATACATAGTTCATTGGGTTGGCTGTGTACTTGAACATAACTTATGGGGTTCCAAACCTTGCTACACAATTTGGTGGTCAATAAAAATTGGAGCAACCTTGTAGCTCACACGGATTGGCGTGTCACAGAGGATGCCACCTTTATGCGAAAGATGTGAACAACAATCTCACTGGAAGGAATTAAAAGCGTATGACTATGGGAGGTTGGGGATACGAACGTGGTTGTCGCACAGATGCTCCATCGTGAAGGGAGGAGGTCGCTAGTCGTGCTGACCTACAAGCTATAGAGCAGGTCAAAGTTTCATGCCCTTGCTCATTTTCAGCTGGTGATAGAAAGTATCAATGCTCTTTCACCAGTTGATGATTCACTATTTGGCACTCCTACTTTCTGGCCATGAATGGGGACGATTCATGATATGTGGGGAGAGGTGTAGAGGTCAAAGGCCAGTAAGTTGACCTGCTGGTCACCGGCAGGCCACCTGCTGGTTACCAATCAAGTTGGCTGCTCTATTAGTGTCCAGGATGTCGCGAGGCCTCAAGCCCTCATCCTCCCTCCTCTCCTCACCTCACAGGGTGAGCAAGACAAGAATTTAGGGTGAGCGAGATAGTGTGTGCATGTGTGAAAGAGAGGGGGAGAGAGAGAGAGAGAGAGAGAGAGAGAGAGAGAGAGAGAGAGAGAGAGAGATGGATGGCGTGAAATACTTCAGCATGTCTCGCACGCATCGGATTTGTGCCATCGAAACAAAACAAAGTTGAGTTTTTTTATTATTATTAACTTCAAGTTTTGTGTACAAAAAAAGTCATGCAAACTCACAAGTTTAGGGTATGATAGCCCCTTGTTTGGAACCTAGAATGAGGGATCAAGGTAAAAGTATAAATGGACCTCCAAAAACTTGAAACATTCGAGTCTCTCTGCATGGTTTGTTGATAGCGATTGTCCCCATGGTTACATGGAGGGGGAAATCCCTCTAGCGAGCCCAAAACAATACTTTTTTTGGAGGACCTAGAGTCACAACCACTACATCCTCCATTCGCAATGTTTATATGAGTGTTGTGTTTGGGCCAATGTAATTGACTGAGCAGCCTTGAGTACATGCATGTAAATGCACTATGGAGCCAGATGTTTCTTGTTCAAATATTCTCTATATAAAGACAGTTGTCTTTCGCTATTGAGTTTCGTCGTGTACACCCTCACATACACATACCCAATAAATTTCACACTTCGAGGGGGAAGCCCTCCCTTCCTTGAAGTTGATTTTGTAATAGGAGTGTGTACGCTATTTTGTACGTGGTAAACATCAAGAATGATACAAAATGTTCAAGGACCTCGGCGGACCTCTTGAAGAGATGTCGAGAGGTCCACCAAACCCGATGAGATCATATCACACACCTCCTCCTACTAGATAGTTTATGTCTATCGGGGAAGTGTATGTGGTAATGCATGTTGTGGACATGTCGGAATGAGCATCAGTAAACATGTGTATTCATGTTGTCTTATAATTCAGCCCTTTTCTTCAATTTAAGTTTACATGTGTGTTTCACCGTCTTTTCATACACTACCCAATGCACAAACCAAATACACTTCCAACATTTGGGTGGTCAATCGGAGAAATGGGGAAGGGAAAGATCTGACATCCTTCAAACCCTGTTTCTTGTCCCCCCAACCTCCTTCTCCATCCAATCTTTGGATGTGCATTTGGTAATTCTATTGCACAATGCACATAAGAATTTATGGAATGAACAACAACTTTATTCACACGTGAAAAAGTTGATAGACTTCAGGCATCGGTTCAAATCAAGATCCATTTCACGTGACAATATCCTCAAATGAAATTTGAGGACAACAATTTGTCCTTGGAATCTCTAAGGAATTTATTCTCTATCACAAGACATGTCGCATGGAAATTTGCATGCAGACAGGCATTTTGAGGAATTTATAATGTGCAAACATTTGAATTTATGAAACCTAGATGAATATTCCTTCATGTGCGTATTTTTAATGCACACCAATTGACAAATGCATGGTTGTAGAATGAGTTAACATAGATGGTGCGATGGCCAGATCCTGAAATCTAATGCAGATTATGCTATGTTTAGGACTCAAGAAAGACGTCTTGGGATTCAACAACAAGATTCCTGTCAGGGTCCTAACCTTCTAGGCTTTTGATTGGGGTACAACGCCCCAGAAAAAAGGCACAAAAAACTGTATTACTATAGATTTCTTTACATATTTGGATGTCAAAAACTTCACACAATCCAGAATATATGAGATAGAAGGCAAACACAGATTTTCACGGTAACCGATTCACCCCTCATATGGAGTGATGTGGCATGGGAGCAGGCTGTAAGGCATGCGGCTCCAAAGACACATCATGTTGGCCATGGCCCCAAATGCCAAGGACTCTGAGAGCCCTTGATCAACACGCATGGACCCCAAAGTATCCATCATCGTGCACTTCCAATATTCAGACATATCCTTTTGCTATGGCGTGTAAGGAGCCTAGAGGTCATCGATAAACCCCTCCTCCTAAAATAACTGAGCAGTTGGATCCTTGAACTCACTACCCATATAAGATAAAAATTGGTTCAGGCGCTGGCTGGTATGTAATTCATTCTAAACCAACCAACCACATGACAGATGTCACACAATGTTTATGGCATAGGTTGAAGATTTATGAATATTAGAAGAGGCCATCAGTCGGAGCGAGGATGTAAGGCCCTCTCTCTACTGGTGACTTGGTGGGTAGAGGAGCGTTGAGATCAGCATGCACAAGCTCCGATAGGCTGGAGGTGGTTGAATGGAAAGCTGGACACATGGAACGATGCATTTTCTATGGAGGAAGCTACGAAGTTTGTCTCAGCCAGCTTCTCACAAGAGGTTACATCAAACCTGAGAGCAGGCTTGACACAAATAAGGGACTCATTTGCAACAAAGTGCATGTGACATAGGCAAATGTGCCTCTTCTACTATGCAACAAGCACAATGCCAGAAAAATAAGCGCAAAAAAGCATCAATGGATGCTTGACGACATAACATGGAATGTGATGCAGACCCTCAACCCTGACAATAGAAAGCACAACACACTTTATGCGAGTTCATAAGTTAGCACTATTGCTGCCCAATCAATGCCGTGTGGCTCGCATTAAGTGTGGAGGAGTTGTCTGAGCATCTGATTGGCCCGATCAGCCTGCCCGTTGTTGTGAGGATGGAACGTCGTTCATAGCTGGATCCGACTGCCATAATGTATCATCGGCGTACCAAAGAACAGCTGGTGAGGTGGAAGTCTCTGTCGCTGATTGTGGTACATGACACACTTCGTAGCCACACAATCCAATTTCGGAAAAAACCTGATGTTCCTTCCGTAGTTACTGTGGTTGTCGTCGGCATGAACTGTGACATTCATGAAAATCTTTCCACCACTGCAAGGATGGTACCATATCCCTCGGGGGTGACAAGTCACTTGGTCACAAAATCCATGTCGATGTCAACCCACAGCTCCCTTGGAACAGGGAGACGTTAGATCAGTCGTGGTGACCTCATGCGATGATATACTTACTATTCACATGTGTTGCATGAATTGTGAGACACTACCATGTCGGTCTGCATCTTGTCCCACCATTAAGACTTTGCGAGCTTCTTGGGTATATCGTCACTGTCAAAGTGCCGAGAAAAATCTTTGTCGTTGCACTCCTCAAATAGTTTTTATTGTAACTCTTTGTTTGATGGTAAAACATCATGGAAAGTGAATTTACATCGCCTGTAGGGGTCATCGAACCAGAAATTTATTTTGCCGTACCCTCCAAACTCCACCTAACCCATTCCAAGCAGCCTTGTGAGGTGCGGGTCTGGTTGGATGAGTAGTGTGCTTATCTCGGCCATCATTTTTTATCTTCAAATCAAAGAATCCATTGGATTTTCTTGTCCAGGTCGGTACTTCATGTCATAGTCAAAGTTCTACTCGAGGAACTCCATCCATCGAGTTTGTCGATGGCTCAGATTTGACTAGCTCTTGAGATATTTGAATGTGTTGTGGTCGGTACTGATGATGCATTTTCAGAATTCTAAGAAGCACCAACATGTCTTGAATGTGTGCAAGACTGCGTATTTCCTTTTTGTACACTGTGTAGTTGAGTTCCGGCCCGCATAGTTTTCACGACATGTATCCAATTGGTTGTTCTCCACCGCCATTTCCTTGGAGGAAAATGGTGGTGGAGAACAAACCGCAAAAGCGATATGATGTAGCCAGTGTTGCAAATGACTTTAACATTGTTTTGAAGGAATATCTCTATGAGCAAAACTTTCTGTGCTGAACATCATCGCTACATGGGATCAAGCCATATGGGATCAATAATAGAGAAAAGGCACAGGCCTCGACACACCTCATTGGGACATCCATCCCATCCATAACAATAGGAGGCATCCAAAAATAAGTCCTCTTCATCACTGCTCTCGGCATCAAGATAGTTGTCGTCAATCTCACTAATAGCATCATAAAATTCCACGGCCTCCACGCTCGTACATGGACATTGCTTCACTACTAACATTGCATGTACAGATATACACCCTGCTTATAATCCATGGGAACGGCGTGTTTTTCACCTTGCTCCAAACAAAGACTATGCCAGCTCTGGCAATGAATGCACTAAGCACTTCTGTGGATCCATAATTCAATCAACCATGTCCTCAGCTCCAAGATTTTCTACTCAATGAATGATATTCATGCAGAGAATGAGACAGTGTTCTCCATTCCACGCTTCCATAGCTCTATACTTCCATAGCTCAAGTTATAGTATATTAGAGTTTTAGAGATCTGTTACTTTAGCCTTAAAACAGTATGCCACAAAGCAATGACCCACATGGAATCTAGAGCCTAGGATAATCCAATTAGAACACTATTAGGGGGTATTTTTGGGCCATGTGTAATCTGGCTACCTACCACTATGGCCTTTGGATTAGTAGACGCCATGGACATCTGCAGAGGGAAAAAAAATCAATAGTTATAGATGCAGCAAAGACAAAGAGAAGCACAGACACATTCTTAAGATTTCACAAAAATAAAACAACTTGAATGAAATGAACCAAAAAAACTTGTGTTGTATTCAACGTGTGCAGCACGGTGGTCACCTCACCCTAGAGGTCTAACCATGGCGTCTCCCATGAGCGTGTCTGTGTGTTTTCCACACCCTTGTCATCTAAGGACACAATGATGGGATCCACCACCTCTACATCATCCTGCCACTCCTCCTGCTCCTCATCCTCGTCCTTGGACTCCTCCTCCTAGTCCTCCTCCTCCTTTTCCCCCCTCCTCCTCCTTTGTCTCCTCCTTCTGAAACTCCTCTCGGACTCCACCACCACCTCCTCCTCCTCTTCTTCCTCCTCGTTGTCATCCTCCTCATCCTTCTCCGCCTCCTCCTCCTCCTCCTCCTCCTCCGTCTCCATGTCTTCCTCTTTATCGTCCTCCATCTCATAATCTTCATCATCCTCCTCCTCCTCCTCAACGTCCTCCCTCAGTCCCTCTGCCTTCCGGTTTGGATTAGCTTTGTCACCGGAGTAACCAATAGAATCCAGATTAGTGTAGTAGGACTCATGCATCCTGCGCTCTGCTTCAAGCTGCACCCTGTGTGCTGCAGAGAAGAGGGCAATTGTATTTGTGCACTTGCGGTGGGCTTGTCCCAGCTTGCCGCAATGGCCAGAAATCCGCCGCTTCTTTGCAGTAGCCCACCAGTCCACACAGTTGGCCTTGGGCAGACCTCTTCCACGTTTGGCACCAGGTTGCTTCCAGTATTGAGCAGCTAGGAGAACTGCCCGCAACTTTCAGAGCACAAAAGGGTGGTTTTACACTTGTTTTTTGCTAGGGTTCAGGCAGCCAAAGTCAATGAAGCCCTGGGTATTGATCCAACCCTCCAACATGAGGGTGCATGTATGAGGATAGGGCACCACATACTCCTACCAATGCCGTGTTTCTTGATGACGGGCAATGGTGTCATCGTCAGAACCGATATCAGCACCATTGTTCGGTTGGACCCAATCTCCATAACGTGACATCCTCAACGGTTGACGTGAGTCTATGTGGTAGGCTGGCAATGGGGTGTTTTGAGTACCCCCACCGTCAGTGTTGGCTTCTTGCGTGAGGTAAGGTTTGTCTGTGACATCCTCGTTGCTCTCCTCTAGTGCATTCCATAGGATAACATGCCCTGTGGCATGGGCTGCAACTGCGAGCTACATGTACCCGGCCATGGCTATGAAATAGTGGCATGATGGCAGAATAATTGGAGGACTTTAAATATCCCAAATGCCCCCAATGGGTAGGTCATGTCTAATTGAATTTTTTTGTTGCAACAAGAAGAATGACTGGCGGGATGGTCTCCTCTCAGCTGTTGAGCGTCTGTAGCTAATTTTTTGGGCGAAATAGCCAGGATATCCATAATCCTGAATCGCGGACCCTCCCATATCCACGAGCGGAAATATATGTCCCCCATATCCAGCACTTTAAGAAATAAGAACGATGTATCTGGCTCCCTCGCCATCCTCGATCAGCGACATGCGTCGCTGATCGAGCATGGCAAGGAGGGTCATGTGACCGTCGCTTGATCGCGACCCTCGCTCCCTCGCAAGATCGCGATCGAGAAATGACCCTTTTTTCCCAATGGAATCACAAACACCTCAAACGTGGGGTTTGTGGTTTTTTAAGGGGCATGATGACGTCATCAATCCGAAGCTGCATTTCATGCAGTGACGACATGGTGTTCGCGCACTTTTTTTTTATACATCATTGTCTTTCTTCGACCGGTGGATGTTTCAGTGTTAAAGTTCAAATCAGCTGGGTATGGGTTGTTAAAGAGCGATACATGGATATGGGGGATCTATCGGGAAATCGATGGGAATATGGTCACACCCCCGTAAATTTTTTTTTCTGTTTTTTCCAAGGAACCTTCACAACCTCAAAAACAAAAAAAAAGGTTTCACATGCATGCTGTTGTCTTGTGCAACATCCAGCCTGCCTGCGACACGGGTTGTTGCTGACTTCAGCCGCAGATAGGTTTTCCGGTAGCGGGACAATTCCCGGACTATGCCAAGCCCTATTCTGCCAACCTCAATCCACTTTTGCCTTTGGGTGAGACATTTCTTACATCATGTGGGCACATGAATCATGTGTGACAATATTAACGTGCGGAGCAAGTGGGTCCATAAGGAAATACACCCAAGTTTTTCGTGATGTAAAACATGTCCAAACCGATAGTTTTTCCTCACAAAATTGATAGCAATACAAATTTTTATGAAATATTGCACTAGTCAGGAATGATACACAACATTACTCTTGGAATCATGCATGACATTGACAAAAACTGTAACAATTTTACAGCCATTCTCATGATTGGCACTAACCACGTGCACGGTTGTCATGTTTTTCTTCACAATGGGAATTTGTCGCTTTAAGGCTCGCACTATGGACACAAATGTCAAATAGTTTCATGCTATGGGTGTGGTTGCAACATCATTTCATGCTATGGGAAGATTTTATACATTGTGGAAAATAAGGGGCATATGTAAGAAATTTCCTTTGAGAACATCGAGGCACGGCTTTATAAAAGTGTAGCACCATCAAGAAGTCAATTGAACAGTACCGTAACATCGATGTAGTTCATGATGTATTTGTTGACCATTATAGAACGTGGTTGGAGCTGGTAGAACCTTTGGAAGTGGAACACAAGAGGTCAAGACAGAGGGCCAAAATGCCATAAGTTGAATGGGGTAAAAATCTCGAGGTCGATGTATTGTGGGCCATGAATATATGGACAGAAATTCCCACTCATGATGTTTTGGGACTTGTATACGTCACAGATGTAATGGACATTCACCCCACTTTCAATCATGTTTTTGACCATCATGTATTCATCACCATTGTGCCGTCTTTTCCCTTGGTTTGCAGTCATCACTGAGCTGGTGTTGTTTCAGTACCAGTACATGTAGTGATTACTCACAATATCTGAATGTGTGTATGCGCTATGCGACAATCAAAAGAATAAGACTCCCCTACGTGCTTTCTTGAGAACATTGACATTTTACCCACAGACTGTGAGAAAATACAGCAAGTTGATGCTGGGTGTGATTTAGCGCCGACATGCTCACGGCAACAATTACTTTGAGAATTCATGAATCCCTCTTTTGAAGGGATTTTGAATTCTTGAGGGAGGTTTACATGTGGTTTGTATGGGGGGGGGACAGGGACTCTCCATGCATTAGAAGGGAACCTACGGGGTCCCGCTATAGCGTGGCCCAACAGTACCCTAGTACCGGCTAGATTCGGATAAAAATTAATTCCTTCCTTTTAGCCAGTGTGTAGAAATTCCTTCCAAAATAAGTTATGAAAAAAAGCGACCTTAATTCATGCTCGCACGAAGCTCTCAAAGAGGGAGAAGCCAACAAAACATGCCCTAATCACTTGATTTTGGTCGTTAGCATGCACTTTGTCACAGTCTCATGAACATTTCTGAATTTAAGAGACCCGTAATTCCTTGAGGCCTTGTAGCCAGTGTGTGAAAATTCGGCCCCGGTTGTTTTAAATAAACAAAAATAAAATCCTTCGCAAATGACTATCTGAGTTTAGGCGGCAGTATGGTAGCACGTGAAAAACAAAAATTCTGAAATCATTGATGTTATTCAGGGTAGGGTTTGACTACGGTTTTGCGAGGTTGACTTGGGAAGTTTGCGTCTATAAAAAGAAAAGGAAAAGAAGGGTAATTTCAATCGATCGCGAGAAAACAATTACCCACTTTTATTTGAACACACAAATCCTAGTACGACGCAGGGTTTTATGTTTGGCGCGAGCTCCGTCCTCGTCAGACATAGAAAACCCTAAATTGTACTAGGGTTTTGTTACGTCCCTGACGTACACGAGTCCCTAAACTCCATTGTGGAGATTTACGTACTATCACCAGTGAATGCTTTGGCGACGGAGAATCAATAGCACATGAACACCGACACTCTATAGGCAAACTAGACAAGAACAACTTTTATGGTGACTTGCGCAACACGGACAAAATCGACGCCCAACCCGGTGACGGACCCCTCGGGCTCGGCGAACCCTTCGCTCGTGCCATTGTCCGTTGGATCGACACCTCTCGCAATGGGAGGCACCAACAGTCAGGCTCAATCCAACAAAGACATACACCAGAAGCGGTCAGGACTCGAGAGCCTCAACACTCATCTGTTCCTACAACTCAACGCAGCAAGGGAGGAGCTTTGGAGCTCCCATGCACGCGCGACAGTTCTCACCGAGAGAAACATCCATCTCTCAAGCAAGCCCCAGATTTGACCATCACTTTTTGAGTCGTTTTTTCCTACAAACTCGAAAGGACTGACGGTCACGATGTTGCTGATGAGTTTGAAAATGTACTTCACTGCTAATGGGATCAACAACAACAAAAAGAAAGTTGACCTCGCCGCCTCGCTTTTGTGTGGAACCGCTCTAAGTTGATGTTCTAATCTAAAGACCATCCAACGACAACAGGAGACCTAAGGAGCCAAATCAATGGTTCACGTGACCACTTTCATACCGCCAGGCACAGCCGTACTACCTCTCAAGAAGATAAATTTGCCGTGGTATGACTCTTCCTTGCCATTGGAAATGTGAATCACCTTCGCCACTCTAGCTTGTGTTAGGAAGCTTGACACGAATTCTGACGCATGAATTAGGCTCTAACGCCTATGCTAGTAGTCTAGCGTGGTAGAATATACACAATGTTTCCGCAAAATCATCGATGACAACAACCCTGTCCCAACGAACTTTTGCTTTTTACTTCAACAACAGCCTCGAGTGAAACATATGGCGAGCAATTGTCATTCCTGGCCTCAAGGAAGGCCTTCTACAAATGATTGTACTAGCCAATTGCATCAACAGTACCAACTACAACGTTCTGATGGAGGAATCCAACAGCTGGCGATCCTAAATTCACAATTCTTGTCGTGGCGGAGGAGAGCCATAATCGATGGAGACCTCGTCTCTGATGGAGTTTGACACCATTGATAAACACTATCAACGGCTCTGCTAGAATTGCAAGAAGCTGAGCAATATATTGCGTGAATGTCATAAATTTCATCAATAGAGCAGAAGCGGGGGGGGGGGGGGGGGGTTCGCATTGAAAAATGAGGATTTGGGAAATGGCAAAGGGCATGAGTAGACAACGAGGCTTGTTTCATGTTTGGAAAATCCGCGCTGACCAATTGTCCATCTGAGTTACTCACATTGCCGTAGACGAGGGTTACTGAGGTCGCAGAGTCTGCCGAGGGGTACGAGGACAGCCAGCCGGCGATATTACTACAAGAATAACCAAAGGGTTGTAAAAGACGCATTACTACACCAGGATTCAAGGGATAGAAGAGCTTGTCATAGTTTCATTAGCAATAACATGGTTTAGAAACTGTGCTTACACACTCATCCGGGAGTATTTGAAGGAAAAAATGTCGATGGACGACTGCAGAAACATCAATTTCGTGAACCACTCTTATTACAAACCAAAGACCTACACAACGTAATGGTCTAGAGGACTTGCCCATTGAGCGACCAAACATCATCCTCAGGCGAGATTTTATATACCAACACAATCTGTAGGTGGACTAGAGCAATGAATCAGTATATTTCAACATTCATGGCAGAAACAACACCTTCCTCTGGTCGATGGACCCGCAACACAAAACGGTTATGGAAAGCAACAAAGGTGGAAGCAAAAGAATAAGTTGTGGCAACCAACAAATGCCAACCAATGTATTTAGACTTGGCCAAAAGGTATCGGTGATGTGGAGCTCAAGTCCGGCTAGTCCACTTGGAACCAAGAGAAGAGGAAGAAGTTGCAGCTGTCGAGGCGATCACATTGGCTTTGACACCTGAAAAGTTCAAAGCCAATCCGGTAGAGTTTGTAGTACTCGTCAAATGGTTGGAATGAGTTTTTCTCAATGAACTCCAGTGAGATTTACCTCCGGAGCAAAACATCGATCATCAGATAAACCTGAAGCCTTGTAGCAGATTGACATTGAAGGGTCCTTATCACATGAGTTATCACGAGCTGACCAAACTCAAGAAGCAGTCGGATGAGATGCTCGGTCAAGGATTCATAAGACCTTCCACGTCACCCTATGTTGCACCTACACTTTTTGTGAAAAATAAAACTGAAGAGATGCGAATGTGCGTGGACTACTAAGTGTTGAATGTCATAAGCATCAAGAATTGCTACCTTATTCCATGAGCAGACAAACTTTATGACCAACTCCGACGGGTCCACAAAATCAGCAAAGTCAACTTGCACAACGGCTATCATGAGGTCCTTGTGTCTTTTAAGGGCATCAAGAAGACAATAGTTTACACTAGATACAGGCACTTTAAGTTCGTGGTTATGAAATTTGGACTCACAAACACGCCCGGAACATTTATGTCGGCGATAAACAACATATTCCGTCCATACCCCCGCGACATTGTCGTCGTGTACCTTGACCACATCCTGCTGTACAGCCGCAACCCGGAGGAGCACGATGGACATCTCCAAAAATATCTCAATGCTTTAGAAAGAGTTTTTTTTTTTGGAAAAATCTCTAAGTGCGACTTCGGTCGTCGTTGGATCAAGGTGTTGGGCCACATCATTGGCGAGAGAGGAATCACCATGGACCTGAAAAATGGTGGAGTGGATGAAATTCCGACGCCTGAAAATGATGGGGACGTCCAAGTATTTGTTGGTATCTACAACTACTACTATCAATTCGTAAATGACTACGCTCAAGTGTTAGTGCCTCTCTCTGATCTCACTAAAAATCCACCAGGTGAAATTCGGGCGATAGCGAACAAGAAGCATTAGACTCTTTGAGAAACACAATGACCTCGGCGCCGGCCTTACGATTAGTAGATCCAATGATGGAATACACAATGGTCACTGACGCATCTGATGAAGACGTTGGAGCCGTTTTTCCCAAGACAAGGGCGGCAGAAAACAATTGGTCACGTATGTGTCAAGACAACGGCACGGAACGAACCTCAACTACAAAGTGCACGAAAAATAAATGCTCGCAATTGTGCACGCATTTAAGATATTACGACACTACATGGAATGCTGACGATGCATGCCCCGCACCGACCATCATGCACTAAATAATCTCAAGT
The DNA here is from genome assembly GCA_023375785.1 of Penium margaritaceum. Lineage (NCBI taxonomy): Eukaryota > Viridiplantae > Streptophyta > Zygnematophyceae > Desmidiales > Peniaceae > Penium > Penium margaritaceum. The sequence continues at coordinate 14,975 of SZWC01004320.1, forward strand.
CTACACCAAATCTGACACGTCGACAAAATCGATGGATGGAGTTCATCCAATCCAACTTCGACAAAGACATCGAGTACGGACGTGCAAAAACTAATCCGGCGGATGCTGTGAGTCGACGACTAGATCTAATGGTCAATGTCAGAACGTTACTCGTTGAAGAATACTTGTACCTTGCGATGTTGTTTGCGACGGGGTACGAGGAGTTCAACAGGTACGACAAAACTAAGTTTTGGTTCGGCAACCCCTACTGGCGACGGGACTTCACTCGTAAATTCGTCCCACCAAACGAGGAGCTACAAAGAATGGTATTAGAGGAATGCCATTACACCAGACCAGGTGGGCACTTTGATGAGGAAAACATGCTCAACAAGCTAGCGAAGTACTATTGGTGGGACAAGATGCATAATGAAGTGTCAGCTTTCTTCAAATCGTGCGACACCCGTGAGAGACAAAAATCTCACCTCATGAGATTGCCCAGTCTACTTCAACCACTCTTCGTTTGGACATTGCCGTGGGTTGACATCAACATGGACTATGTAACGGGATTGTCCACCACTCCAAAGGGCTGTGACTCCATCCCCATGTTGGTGGACATATTTTTAGAAATATCACACTTCATCCCGACAACGACCACCAAACTGCCAACCACCAAGCTCGCATGAAACTCTGCCAGTTCCACCACAACGGAAAAGACATCTTTCCAAGTGGTTTATGACAAGTTTCCCTCCACACTGGTATGACTACACAGCCAGAGCAACATTCCAGCGGCTGACATCCACCACGCGCACTTCTCAAGCGTCTAGGAGGAAGCACGACTGAACCTCGAGAAAACACAAACAACCATGAAGTGAGCAGCCGACCGACATTGTAGCGATGAGGTGTTCAACGCTGGCGATCGCGTTCTCCTCAGCTCAGCGAACACCAAACTCTGAGGACAAGACTGTGTGAAGCTCAAACTATGCTGGTTGGGACCGTTTGAGATCGAATCAATGCAAACCACTATCGTCGCTCGACTTTGCATGCTTGACAACATGGTAATTCATATTGTTTCCACACGAGCAAGCTCAAGTAGTACCAGGACCCTAGCACGATCTTCCCCGGCAGAAACGTGGCATCCCCACCTTTTGTAGAAGTGGACGAGGATACAAAACATGTGATTGAAGATATCCTCGGTCATTGACGACGTGGAAAAACAAGTGAGTATCTGGTCAAGTGGCATGGCTATGGCACCGTGCACAAGAGCTGGTGGCTACCTTCGTCGTCACTAGCCTACGTTTGACAAAACGACAAGACTTTGTGGCTAAACTGGGGGAAGTGTTACGTCCTTGACATTCACGAGTCCTTACTGCTGGGGCAGTGGGCAATTTGGATGCTACGTGCATGGCCCATTGCGCACCGACCTCAGGATTCGTAGGCCAATTGGCCGAGGGAATGTTTCCCAATAGACCTCCGGTGTCCCGCTCCAAAATTTTCTTACAACTTCGACCATGGATAGAAACTTTGTGAACCATGTCAATGTTTCCATATTGTTCAGCCAATTTCTCGACACCACTAGATCTTTATAAACCACGCCATCTCAGCTGGAAAACCTTGGCAGCAGGTTGGGGCAGCAGCGTTGTTGATGCAGCGTGCGGGCTTCCACGCTCGTTGCTTAAGCCAGCTTCCCCCTCAGTCTGCTACTCTAGAGTCTAAGTCTGGAAGCTCTGGGTTTGTTACTCAGAAACGTGCGCGCCAGAGTTAGCACCAGAAAGCAGCTGAAAACTGAAAGCAACTGGTTAGGAATGAAGAATGAGCAACAATGGGAGACCCCTCCAAGTTCTAGGCCCCCACACTAGTGTAGAAGTTGTTACTCAGCTAACCAGCCAATCAGAAAACAGTGCTAGACCTATTTTCTGGCATGCAGGGTTTTCTCTGTGAGCCCTGCCAGACGCCCGACAACCTAAAACCCCGGCGTCGTCCGTTTTGCCTGAAAACTGGACCATACCATAATACGGACGCTGCGAACGCAGTCATGCGGTCAGAATCAGCTAGAAAAATAGCTATAAGAAGTTATGGCTGCACGAACCCAGGCAGTGCCTACGGTGGTCCATGATGCCGAACATGGCCATGCAGCATGCAACAAGGACCCTAGGCAGAGCATGACGATGCAGACGCGATGGGACGTGCTGGACGCATGCAGATAGCATCTGCGGTGGCAGTGACTGCCGGCAGCACGACCGCCGAGGAGGTCTGCCGATGGAGCTGAGCACGTCGCCGGAGAGAGGAGGCTCCAGCGAACTACGAGTAGACCTCAGCGTGCGTCGGCTCCACCGGACGACACTCCATCAGTGTCGAGTCTCACCGTCAGTCATCTGCACGCCGATGTACACAAGCCGGGAGGACACAATAGAGCACAATGAGAGATGCACAAAAAACCAACACTCCCCCATGACTCACGGGCGTAGTGCACATGGGCCGGCAGAGAAACGGTCAACATCCAGACTCCCCCAAGGTACGCAGAGACGCAGGCAGAGACAAAGAGGGCAACTTACGGACGCACGCCGATTGAACTCACAGCCTTCTTGAACGAGTCTTGCTTCAGCGCCTTGGTTAGGAAGTCAGCCAGCTGCCTTGCTGTCTCAACCCACACGATGCTGATGCTGCCGTCATGCAACAACGAACGCACATAGTGATACTCAACATTGATGTGCTTTGTGCGTGTGTGATGCACACCGTCATTGTCGGCGATGGCCATGGCACTCTCATTGTCACAATGCAAGGTGATGGATGCGACAGACTGACGCAAGTCGAACAACAGACGATGCAACCATACACTCTCTCATGCGCTTGAGCCAAGGGCCACGTACTCAGCCTCAGCAGTGCTGCGTGCAATGCACCCCTGCTTGCCACTGCGCTAGGACATAGCTGTGCCGTCGATCAGAAAGATCCAGCCCGTGCGACTCTTACCGTCTGGACTGCCGGCCCAGTCACTGTCGGTGTAGCCCACTGCGACGACGGACGGCTGGCGGTGGAACATGAGACCTCGCCGAGGGGTCGAGACGACATAGCGCAGCACTCGGATCGCGGCCTCGAAGTGGAGGTGACGCGGATCCTGAGAGAAATCGGCCAGGAGGTTGACGGCGAACGCGATGTCTGGATGCGTCGTCGTCGCCAGGAACATCAGTGACCCAATGACCCGCAGATACGTGGTCACATCAACTGGCTCCCCCACAACAGCTGGATCAGGACTCTTCAGCTTCACCTGGCCATCGGGTGACATATGTGAAGATGCGCTAGGCACGAGGGGCAGGTCCTCGGCGAAGCGAGTGGACAGGGTCTTCACATAGGCAACCTGGTGGACGTGCAGGATGCCCTGGGAGCGATCATGCTCGAGCTCCATGCCCAGGAAGACTCGGGCAGACCCGAGATCCTTCATCTGGTAGGCGGCGTGCAGCAAGTCCTTGACACGCTGGATGGCGGCCGTGTCTGGCGACGCAATGAGGAGATCGTCGACGTAGACCAGAACTACGGCGAAGTTCTGACCTCGCGGGCTGACGAACAGTGCGGGGTCAGCGGTGCTGCGCTGGAGGCCGCCACGGAGAAGCGTGNGCACATAGGCAGCCTGGTGGACGTGCAGGATGCCCTGGGAGCGATCATGCTCGAGCTCCATGCCCAGGAAGACTCGGGCAGACCCGAGATCCTTCATCTGGTAGGCGGCGTGCAGCAAGTCCTTGACACGCTGGATGGCGGCCGTGTCTGGCGACGCAATGAGGAGATCGTCGACGTAGACCAGAACTACGGCGAAGTTCTGACCTCGCGGGCTGACGAACAGTGCGGGGTCAGCGGTACTGCGTTGGAGGCCGCCACGGAGAAGCGTGTTCCTGATCTCCTGGTTCCAGCACCGAGGCGACTGCTTCAGGCCATAGAGGGCCTTCCGCAGCCGCCAAACTCTCCCAGTGCCGTCGTCGAAGCCTGGGGGCTGCGCCATATAGAGCTCCTCACCCTCCAGTGAGCCAAGGAGGAACGCATTGCTCACGTCCATCTGATGCAGCTCCCACCCGTGCTGGGCAACCAGGCTGAAGAGCGCCCGGCTAGTGGAGAACCGACCGACTGGGGCGAAGATCTGGTCGTAATCGACCCCAGGGACCTAAGAAAACCCCTTTGCTGTGAGGCGGGCCTTGTACTTGTCCAAGGATCCGTCAAACTTCCACTTGCGCCGAAATACCCACTTGGCACCAATGGCCTTCCGACCTAGAGGGAGGTCGACGAGGTCATACACATGGTGCTACCTAATAGCAGCGAGCTCCTCGGCGTAGGCAGCATCCCAATGTGCGGCCTCAGGAGATCCTCGATCCTCGCGTAGGGTGGCTGGGTCCTCCGGGCGCGCTGTGGACCGGACTTAGAGGGCGTGTGCATAGTGAGGCCTAGGTGGGATGCGGGCGAGTGCAGCCACAACAGCATGCCGATGCTCGTGATGAAGCATGGCGTAGCCCAGTGTAGAGTCCGGGTGAAGGTCTGCGATGATTGAAGAAGTGGTCAGGCCGAGAGCCTTCGTACCAGGGTCCCCACTCACTACCGTGGGAGTGGAGGAGACACGTGGAGCCACAGGGGGTCTAGGCGCCACGAGACGTGGTGCGACGGTCTGCGCGCTCACAGTCGGCCGAGGTCGGAGGCTGCCGCCTGGACCACGTGTGTAGCGCGGACGGGCAAGAGATGGCCCTGAGTCCGACGGGCCAACGGAGGCGGACGGAGCTACTGGCCCGGAGGAACCAGCGGATGCGACAAGGGCTGTCGGTCCGGAGGAGCCAGCGGATGCGACAGGCGCTGCTGGCCCGGAGGGGCCAGCGGACGTGACAGGGGCTGCTGGGCCGGAGGGGCTAGCGGACGCGACTGGGGCTGCCAGCCCGGAGGGGCCAGCGGACACGACTGGGGCAGCTGGTCCGGAGGGGCCAGCGGACGTGAAAGGAGCTGCGGGCTCAGAGGGGCCAGCGATCGCGAATGGGGCTGTCGGCCCGGAGGTGCCATCAGAAGCGACTGGGGCTGCCGGCCTGGAGGGGCCAGCAGACACGACAGGAGCTGCTGGCCCGGAGGGGCCATCGGAAGCGATTGGGGCTGTCCGCCCGGAGGGGCCAGTGGACACGACAGGCGCAGCTGGCCCGGAGGGGCCAGCGGACGCGACTGGTAAGCTGGTCTGGAGGGGCCAGCGGACGCGACGGGGGCAGTTGGCTCGGAGGGGCCAGCGGACGCGGCTGGGATTGTTAGCCCGGGGGGGGCAGAGGACGCGACAGGAGCTACCGGCTAAGAAGGACGGAGTGATGTGTCACCCGGAAGCGACAGGATGGAGGAAGAACTCACCACTCCCCCACGTGACGAGAGGGAAACGGACGAGCCAGAGCGGATGAGGTCGCGGGGAAAAAGGTCCTCGAAGAAGAGGGCATGACGGGACTCGATGATGTAGTGTCGGGATGGGTCCCAGAAGCGCCAGGCCTTGGACTGACGAGACACACCGAGGAAGGTGTAGGGGCGTCCGCGGGGGGCGAGCTTGCCGCCCTGCTGTGGGGTGGGCAGCCACACAATGGCCACGCAGCCCCAGACGCGAGCCGGGCGGAGGTCAGTGCGCCGACCGCACCAGTGCTGGTATGGCGTGGACTGGCGGGGAAGGGGACCGTGGGGAATCCGATTCCAGACCCAGGTCATGTAGGCCATGGCTTCAAAATAGAAGCCATCGGAGAGACCAGACTCGACCCGCATGGTGCGGACGGCGTCGGCCAAGGTACGGTTCCACCGCTCGGAGACGCCGTTCTCGGCGGGTGTGTAGGGCGCAGACGTCTCATGGTGGATCCCGCGGGAGGCGAGAAAGGTCGTGGCCTCACCCATGTACTCTCCACCGCGATCGGAGCGAAAGCGGAAAAGAGAGCGGCCACACTCGCGCTCCGCGAGGACAAGCCAGTGCTGAATGGTTCGGGCGACATCGCTCTTCTGTCGAAGCCAGAAGACCCAACGGTAGCGAGAATAGTCGTCCGTACGGGTGAGGACATAGCGGCCATGCTCACCGACGGGCTCGGTGGGGAGAGGGCCCATGACGTCCGAGTGGACAAGGTCGAGAGGGGCGGACCCACGGGAGGAAGACAAGGGGTACATGGACCGGTGCATCTTCCCCTGAGCGCAGTCAATGCACTCAGTGGGACACGGAAGAGGGAAAGTCTCCGGGTCAAGGCCCTTGGCCGGCTGGGTGCGGAGCATGCTCTCTACGGCGGCAGAGTGGATGTGGCAAAGGCGGCGGTGCAAGAGGAGAGTGTGCTGAGGAGAAAGCATACTGGTGACAAACACATGGCCTGTGGCGGCCGACAGGGAGGAGACGGGAGGAGAAGAGGAGAGGCGAGGAACGTGCCACAGTTTGCCATGGGCGGTGGCGTGCAGTACGACAAGACCAGACAGACGCAACGACACACTGCCGACACCACGCGAGTGCACAACGTCCATGCTCATGCGGTCAAGGGCAGTCACGAACAGGAGGCTGAGCTCGAGACCAGGGACGAAGAGGACATCGGTCAGAAAGACGTCACCGGCAGGACCACGGAAATAAACGACGCCAACACCATGGACATGCAACACTTGTCCGAAACCCGTCCGGACACCGGAGACATCGTCTATAGGACCGAGCATACTGAAGGCCTCACGAGAGGCCGTCAAGTGATGCGTGGCCCCGGAGTCGATGATCCAGGTCTCAGCAGGATCCTGGACAGGGGTCGCGACATCGCTAACGGTCACATGGCAGTAAGCAAGGGACGCGAACACGGTGGAAGGAGGCGCGAAACGAGACTGTCAATCGTCAAGCCACGCAATGTCGTCAAAGAGTGGAGTGGAGGAGACCACGGGAGACGACGAGACAGACGAGGAAACGCGACACGACCGCAGCTCAGTCTTAGTCATGCAGGGCTAGGCAGGAGGGCAGGAGGTGATGCAACTCGCACTTCCCTGAGGAGGAGGGCGAGGCAGGCCAAGCTGGAGCGCGATGAACTACTCCAGCTGACGCTCACGGGAGGATGGCCCAGGAGTGTAGACGGAGTGCGGAGTGACGGCGCCGGAGCCCAAGGAGTAGGAGGACTGAGCCGGCGAAGGAAGCGGAGGCGCCGACGGCTGTGGGTAGTACTGCTGCGGCGCGGGTGTCTGCGGGACAGGCGGAGCTGTCAGAGTGGCAGAGCTGTTGGACGAGGTCGGAGTGTCAGGGCCAGCAGCAGCGACGGTGGCAGAGGCGAGACGGCGCTCCCGCTGGCGACGCATGGTCGCGATGACGCACGCCTCGTCCGTCGGGAGAGGGCACGTGTACCACCAGTGCCCGGGCTGGCCACAGTTGTGGCAGACCGAGCCACCACCGCTGGACCCGGTCGACGACTGCTGCTGCTGCTGTTGCGGTGGACCCTTGCCTTTCTTGTTCCGGCTTTTCTTCTTCTTCCCCGAAGACGATGAGGTAGCTGCGACGTGAGAGGAGAAGGCCATGGAGGCAACGGCAGGGGAGGCGATGGTAGGGGATGCAAGAGCCTCCGTGCGATGGAGCTGGGACTCCTGGCGAGCTTCCTCAATGCGGAAGAAGAGCTCATATACCCAGGGCATGAGGGTGCCCTGGGCTGCCATGGTGGAGAGAACGTCCAGGGGGTAGTGTACGAAGACGTCTGCGTACGCGCTTGTGGCGCCGCGCTTGATGGTGAGGAGCACGGACAGAGGGGGCGGAGCAGGTTTGCCGAGACGACGAAGGATGTCCTCCGCCCGCTGCCAGTAGGCCGTGACTGTCTCGGTCTCCCCCATGTGCAGGGAGTTGAACTCCCAGAGTAGACGGCTGATCTCAGCGTCGCTGGACAGGCGATGGGGCCTGGTGAGGACGTGCCATGCGGCTGCAGGGTCTGGGATGTCGCCAAAGTTGAAGTCGCCGAGGAATGGCTCTATGGCCAGGCGGGAAGCTGGAGGGGCGACTGGGACGAGGTCACGGACGGCGCGACCAGCGTCATACAGCTGGTCGGCCTGGGTGGAGTCGTAAGGGAGGGTGTAGTATGCCCACAGGCCCTCACCTTGCGCCCAGATCCGGAAGCTGAGTTCCCAGTTCCGGAACTGCTCGCCAGCCTGAAGCGGCGGCGGCGGCGTCTCAAAGTCCTTCTGCCTGCGGCCGGCGCACAGAGTGGGGCCAAGGACGGAGGTCACTATCTGCCGCTGGCGTTGAGTCTGCTGTTGTGCCAGGTAGTATGTGGCAGCTGACACAGCTGGGCTGGCGTGCCCTGGAGGGACGAATGGCGGGGGCGCACTGGTGGCAGTCTGGGAGGCTACTGGCTGCAGCGCTTCAAGCTGCTACGTCAAGGCGACGAGCTGTTGCTGAAGAGCGACGAGGGGATCAGGGTTGCCGCCAACGACACCAGTTGGCTGGTGCTACTGCTACTGCTACTGCTGCTGTTGTAGCTTCTGCTGCTGCTGCTGCTGCTGCGGCGGCGGCGGCGGCGACTGCTGCTGCTGCTGCTGCTACAACAGCTGCTGCTGCTGCTATTGCGGCGGCGGCGGCTGCTGCTGCTGCTGTTGCTGCTGCTGCTGCTGCTGCTGCAGTCGCTGAAGAAAAGGGGGGGTAGGGGTCCCCCCAACAGAGGAGGACCCCTCCTCACCTGGGCTACCAGCCATGGTTTGGTGTCCCTTGTGTTTTTTTGTCTTTGTATTGCTGATATCAGCAATGGCTTGGGGCAGTGGGGATTCTGCCCACCCATTTGGTCTTCCCCCTTTCCTTTCTCCGCCTCCCTTTTCCCCTTTATTTTTTTGATGACGCCAGCAGTGACGTCAACACTGACGTCAGCAGAGGGGTGCTGACGTCAGCAGCGCGGTTGTTGGGGCTGCCGCTGCTGCTGCTCCTACAGCCGCTGCTGCTGTTGTTGCTGTTGCTAATGCTGCTGCTGCTACTGCTGCTGCTATTGCAGCTGTAGCTGCCGTTGCTGCGAGCTGCTGCGGCTGTTGTGGCTGCTGCAGTCTCGCTGCTGCTGCTGCACGTTGCTGCAGTTGCTACATGCTGCAACTGCTGCTCGCTGGTGCTACGGGCTACTGCTGCGACCTGCCGGGGTGGGGGATTATTTTTTTGTTTCTCCTTCTCTTCTTTTTTTTTTTCGTTTTTCCTGTCACAGCGGGCAGCAGCCCGCTGTCTGCTGCGAGCAGTGGGCTGCAGCTCGCTGGCAGCAGCGAGCTGCTGCTCGCTGGCAGCAGCGGGCTGCTGCTCGCTGCTCGCTCGCTGCGAGCTGCGAGCAGCAGCAGCCGCGGCTGGCTGCTGTCGGCAGCTGCTCGCTGCTGCTACTGCTACAGCTAGCTGCTGCTGCAGCTCGCTGCTGCACGCTGCTGCTGCTGCTGCACGCTGTTGCAGCTGTTGCGTGCTGCGGTTGCTACTTGCTACAGCTGTGGGCTGCTGTTGCGGGCTGCTATTGCACGCTGCTGTTGTTGCTGCTGCTGCTGCTGCGAGCTGCTGCTGCGGGCTGCTGCTGCTGCGAGCTGCTGCTTCTGCCTGCTGCTGCCGCTGCACGCAACTGCTGCTGGCTGCTGCTGCCACTGCTTGTTGCCGTTGCCTGCGGCTGCCGCTGCTACAGGTTGCTGCTGCTACGTGCTGGTGCCAGTCACTACACCTGCGTGACGTTGCAGCGTGCGTCGTCACCCGCAGGTGTCGGTGCCGCCTGCCGCTCACCTCCTCGTGTCACGCGTCGGGGTCAGTACTGTCGAAAAATTTCGGCAGCATTTCCCCTGGCCCAGTGGCCGTGGGAAAAAAACTGACGCCGCCACCAGGCGGGTCAATGCTGCCGGAAAAAATCCGGCAGCATTTCCCCTGCACTGGCGCGTATGGGGGTCCGCCGGCGTTGTCTGGCACTGGTTCGCCAGTCTTCTTCTGCTATTGCTACACTCTGGCTCTAATACCAAGCTAGAAAACCTAGGCAGCAGGTTGGGGCAGCAGCGTTGTTCATGCAGCGTGCGGGCTTCCACGCTCGTTGCTTAAGTCAGCTGCCCCCTCAGTCTGTTGCTCTAGAGTCTATGTCTGGAAGCTCTGGGTTTGTTTCTCAGAAACGCACGCGCCAGCGCCAGAAAGCAGCTGAAAACTGAAAGTAACTGGTTAGGAATGAAGAATGAGCAACAATGGGAGACCCCTCCAAGTTCTAGGCCCCCCCACTAGTGTAGAAGTTGTTACTCAGCTAACCAGCCAATCAGAAAATAGTGATAGACCTATTTTCTGGCAGGCAGGGTTTTCTCGGTGAGCCCTGCCAGATGCCTGACAGCCCAAAACCCGGGCGTCGTCTGTTTTGCCTGA
>SZWC01004320.1:65850-76740 GCA_023375785.1 Penium margaritaceum
CGGACATCGACCTAGATGTCCGGACAGACCCCGGATAGTGAGGAATCACCAGTCCGACGCGAGAGCAACAGGGTAAGGACTGTACGTTGGGTTGGTTCCAACCTTGGCCTCGCCCTGTTCTGTTTCACGGAACAGGTCGTCATAACTAACTCTTGTGACTCGTGAACCCGGCTCCAAACAGGGTCAAAATGCAATTGAAAGAAAAGAAGTTCAACCACCGTCATAGAAGAAGGTAAATAGATTAAATAGATTAAGTTATGCCTATAATTACATCATATTATTCTTCATATCATAATGAAACATTATAAACTCATCCAAATTTGTCAAATGTATTGTTTTTGTGAAGTTCATCATCAATGTGTGAAACTATAATGTTCACGATAAAGGAGCGAATTAATCTCATTGAAATAAATTCATCATGATGTAAAACCAATTTAATGAAAGAAAAGCGAGAAGACATGCCTTTTGAGGTTCTTCTTCAATATGTTGGTGAATTGTCATACATAAAGTTGCATCATCAAGCGCATTTGTTCAATTTTTCATTTTTTTTTTAGCTTTTACATCCACACAAGCTCGAATAATTCCAGCACAACTTGAGGCAATTTAGGAAAAGTTCGCCCAAACCATACACAACGTTTAAGAGCACGCATGGGCAAAAAAAAATTGTTTGAACGAATGCGGGTGACAGTTTGGCAATCTATTGACAAGAAGATCGCGCTTTCACGGATGAGGTAAAGTCTCATGGCAAACCTTCCATTATGTGGTCCGGATTGCGGGCAATTATTTAGCCTCTTAAGATATGTTAATATAAATTCCGTATTACCGCAATTATTCGGATGTGTTTTTTTCCAAGGTGTTTTTTTCGGGGATTATTCAAAGTACCAGCACCAAGTTTTTAACCGTTCTAGGAAATGCCCTCCTGGTGTTTAAGCCCAATAAAATTCAAATTGTGCTAGCCGTATCCTGTCCTCATATGCGAGAAACTCGTGACGAAGACACCCGCGACCAAATTTGCTCTCTTGAACTGGAGGGAGCGCATCGACGGTCGTCCCCCGCGTGGAGGTTATCGACGTCCACGCGACATCCGCGCTTGTTGGGGGCGTTGCCCTTGCTCGCGACCCAAGGAAACGCCCTAAGTCGAACTTCCCTCGAGTGGGTTTTTTCCCGCATTAATTCGAAGCCAAAACAGATATCATTTACAACCCTTACAGAAGTACCCATAAGGAGTATTTTCCGGGTTTGGAAATGATAAGAATTAATTACCTTAATTACCTTAATAACTACAGGAGTATGGTACTTTTGCTCGGTTACTATGTAACCCTAGGCACGCTTTGCGTGCAACACCTGCCTCTTGTTTTTTTTTTTTGGTTACCCCTTGAGTATGAAGTAAAATCCAACCCTCCCTTACTCCAACCTGGGTAGGCAGGGACACACGAGAGAGGGATAACACCACCAACCGAGGGGTGAAGACATTACGAGAACATGAGGTTAAAGATTGGATCTGAGGTAGGGTGGGGGTATCGCTCACGCGATACTTGTATCGCGCGATACTGAAAAAAAAGAGTATCGGCATCGGCATCGGCATCGAGCGGACGGCCGCTCGATGCCGACGCCGTCGGCCTCGATAGCCGCGATGCCGACAGGAGGGCTCGATGCCGGCATCGAGCGGCGACGTTGGGAGACCGACGGGCTGGCTAGCGGCAGCCAGCCAGCCCATCGAGTCCCTCTTTGGCTAGTCTTCGTCGGCTTTTGCCGACGAAGACTATCAGGCTGTTGACCGGACGAGGTCCGATCGACAGCTCCCTTTTTTTGGCTTTCTTCTCATGTCGACGACAACTCTATTTACGTCAAGTCGGACTGATTTTTTGGGTTGAGAGAAAAAAACGTCGACTTTGACTTCGACTTTTGGTTCAGCTTTTACGTTGTCTACTTTTTGAGCTGTAAAGACGCGGAGCGTGATCTGGAGCACATCCAGAACACGTTTCCAATTTTTTGGTGATTATTGTGTCGTTGTCCATTTTTTACAATGAGAGAAAAAGAAATTTACGGTTTGAAAGAAGTGTTTGAGCGGTTTGTTGCAAGTTCTGTGACCAGTCTTGTGGTCGCGCGACTGGAGAGCACGACTGCAGGGCGACGTCGGATGTTACGAGTCGTATCATCCAATGTCGCCCTTTTCTGCTCATCCAAGATCATCCAACCCGAACAAACATACAGCAAACAGGACCCTTTACATGACTGAACAGGGTATCGGTCAGTATTGACCGATGCCCTTTTTTTTGGGTTCTTTAGGTTCCTGTGACGTCGTTCCGTTCTACATCGACGTGGAAAGTGAGAGAAAACAAAAAAAAATAAAAATCGACCGATATCGCCGATATCGGCCATCCATGGTCGATATTGGCGATGTCGGTCGATATCGCTAGACGGGGGGGGGTAATGTTGAAGTTCGTTGGCCGCTCACAACTCTGTGACCTCTTGCCTCCACACATATTACACACATCTGTACAGATTGAATGACAATGGCTCTACCTGGGACAGCTACAGGCGTGTCAGCCATGGCAGAAGGAATGGACGCTCTCGTGTTGCTGCTGCTGCTGGCCCAGGGACAACTCTTGGCACACATCTTGTCATTGTCTGATCCTCTTTGACTCTCTTGATTCTGAGATGCGGTAGATGCTAGGGCCCGTACATTTCTCACTGCCGTGCCCTGCATTATGTTGCTTGCCTTGAGTGTTTTCTGGGGGAGCTGCCTTTTCCGGGTGCTGATCCTTAGGGGGCCACCGTGCCGGGTTCACCCGTGCACTGGTGAGTAGCCGCTGTCTCGGTTTTATGCCGAGCAGTTGGGCTCGACCCCCGGGTGGCGGCGTGTGCTCACTTGGGCGTGATGCCCGTGGCGAGCGCACACTCACCGGTTGCTAACTCTCTCGCTCCCCCCTCACTCACTTGTCTTGCTTGTACCGAAGTTTATGAAGGCAAGCTTTCCGCATCCATGGCGTCGTGTAGCTTGTGCACGTGGTTTCATGTTCTCGCACACTCAACCTAGGAAACTTCTAGGTAACTACTGGTATCAGAGCAATGTGAGGCATCTCGCCCACCGCTACTCGATCCTGGGCAGCCGCCTCTGCGTACGCTCGAGCCTCTCTCGGCCACCTAACCTCACCGCAGCAGCGGCCGTACACTCTGCTTCTACGCGGCGCTGAACAACGGCGCCACATCGTTCCACAGTGCTCGTCTGAGCGGAGGCTCACCCACGGGCCTCTCCAAGATTTCTCATTGCTCGGAGTCACCCAGATCACGTTTCTGGCTGCTGTCTTCTCTCAGCCTGCCACTGCCGTCGACGCATCTGTGTCAACTCGGCGGATCCAGACCTAATCACGTGTAGTCGCTCACAGCTGTCTTCCTCATCCCTAGGAGTGACTGAGGCCTCGTCTGCCGCAGCTGCCCGTGACTCCGACTCTCGCCTTCCAAGGACACACCCCCTCCTCATCTTCCCGGTGCCCTGTCTTTTCTCTAGCCTGCTGCAACCTGAGTGGTACATTGCAACGAGGAGCTCTAGCCACCCCAGTAGCCCGCTCAGCTCTCCACGTTGGCGGACGACGATGACACCCCTCGGTGGGTGCGCATGCTTGATCACACCTACTGGCAGGACGACGTCGACGCTGCAGCAGAGCGAGAGAGGGAGGAGGTTGACCGTCAAGTCTACACCCCGGACGACCTACCACCATCACCGCCCTTCTCGCCAAGAATGCAACCTACCAACAGTTCTCCACCTCCTAAACCGGCTGCTTCACCCATTCCTTCTCCTCCATCTGCTGCCGCAGGACCAGACACAGCATCGACTACACCCGAGGTGCCCGGCGTCATCCTGGTTCTCCCTGTCCTCAATGACTCAATCAGCTTAGCCGGCGCCATTCTTGACGCAGCAGCTGGTGCTGCAGTCACCTTTGCAGCGACAGCAAGAGCCTGCCGTGTCCCTGCACAGACAGCCGTTGGCAGGGTTACCGAAGCATACTCACGCACAGCCACCTCACTCACTCTGCTCGCAACTGCCGCCGCAAACATCACCACACAGGTTACAGCTGCCGCTGCATCCATTGCCACGGCAGCCTCCACATCAGCAGACGCCACTTCCACTTCCGTTGGTTCCATCCGAGCATCCACTGCCTCTGCAGTGCTGACGCCTACCGGCGAACCACGTGACACATCATCATCCATCACTGCCGGCGTCCTCGTGGCATCTGCCACTGCTGCATTCGCTGGAGCTGCAACAAGAGGACTTCTGTGCCTTACCGTGGCGGTCGCGGGCTGGGTGGCCGTTCTGTTTTCCTCGGCTACAGCCGTCGTGCCGCCGCTCTTCAACCTTCTACCGCGTCAGTAGCTCGGTGAGCGTTGCCTTCAAATGTATTCTTTTTACCTTGCACTCTCAGCTCCCATTCCATCTTGCATCATGCCTGCACCAGAGGAAACTATAGAGGCCCTCCAGACCGCCCTTAGTGAGGCTCAAGCAGAACGCCGTAGGGCTGAGGATGAGCTTCATCGTGGACAGGAAGCCCAGCATGAGCTAGCTGCTACAGTAGCTGAGCTTGTCATTGAGAAACTCCGCGCCATTCCCACCTTTGCCGGGGTTCTGCCTGCCACAAACTCTGCCTCAGCTGACTCGTCCGCTCCTTCTGGTGACACCGTTGCCAACTCTTCCTCTCCCTCTCTCTCAGTAGCAGCCTTTACGCGTATCCTGCCTCCAGCTCGACAGAAGGACTTTGAAACTCCGCCACCACAGTTCACTCCCAAGCTCACGTTCACATCCTGGGAAATACGCTTCAGCGCGTGGGCCCAGGGTGAGCTTCTTTGGGAATACTACTCACCCGCCAAGGCGCCGTTTATGCCAAAACCGACAGAAGCAGCTCGCGCTGTGCCCGCGCTCATCAATGCCGGTCCAGAGACTCTCCTCGACGACATTGGTACATACAATGCAGACCCCTCCCGGGGCATGCTGGCCGATCCTGTTGGTGCCTACCCGCTCATCCGCCGCCGTAAGACAGTGACTGGACACGCTGCCCAAAGCACCCTGACAGTGCAATTCAACACTTTGCAGATGCGTGCGGATGAGACAGCAGATGAGTATTGGGCGCGTAGTCTGCGCCTACTATGAGATCTGGGAAAGGCTGCTCCAGGTCCTCTTTCTGCCTGTCTCTCCATCGTCGCTAGACTCATCCCTGAGCTGTCTGATTTATATCTTCATGTCTCCCAGATTGAGCTTGAGCATCTTGCTTCTGAGCCTGTCCCTGCTGATTCCCCACCTGGGATTGGCCCCCTCTTTGACTTCACTGCCTCTCATCTGACGGACTGGTGGAATGCCCTCCAGAACAAGCACATGCATCGCGCTGCGTTAGCTGCCGTCACTACCTCCTCCTCGTCCTCCACTGCCGCAGTCTACTCTTCCTCGTCTTCTTCACAGGCGACAGCACACTCCACTCAAGGTTCTTCCCGAGGTGGGGGCGGCGGCTCCGGTCGGGGAGGTGGTCGAGGGGGTAAAGGTTGTGGGGGTGGTCGTGGTGGCAAAAACTCGGTCGTCACTCCTGCTGACGTCACTTGCTAGAATTGTGGTGCCTCCGGTCACTCTGCACCAAAATGCCCTGCCCCTCGTGATGATGCACGGCTGGCCTCCTCCATGCGTGCTCACTGGGCACGCACTGGTGCTGTTGCCTCCTCTACTGCTGCTATGGTGACTACTGCCTCCTCCTCATCATCTTCCACCGGCTCTGCCCTCTCCACCGCCTCTGCCCCCATGCACCCAGCACCTCCAACACCCAGTCCGTGGGGCTGGATTCCTCCTCCATCTGGACCACCGTACTACGGACCTCCACCCCCTGACTATCACGTATCGCACTGGGCGCGTGACGAAGGGCACTTCTCTGACCGCTCCTCCGACCGCTCCTCAGAGCGCTGCTCTGATCGCCGTGACGAGGAGCGCACACTTGAACGTCGGTTGGCGGAACTTCTTCACCTTCGCTCTCAGGGAGGTGAGAGTATGAGTGGCCAGTTGCACGTGTCTGTTTGTGAGTCTGAGGACACCCTTCGCGGTGGTTCCTCTGGTTGCGTTCAAGGGGATTTGCCTGATGATTGTGCCTGGATTGAAGAATGGCAGTCACATACGTACCCTGCATGTCTCGGTCGTTCTGCCTCTGTCTCTTCTCGCGACACTATTGCTGTCTGTCTTGTTCTTCCCACCACTCGAGCCTCGCCCGGCCTCTGGATCATCGATTCTGGGGCCACTCATCACATGACCTCCTGTCGCTCGTCCTTCGTTTCCCTTGGCCCTGTTCAGTCTGTCCACTCTGTTCGCACTGGTTCCGGCCAGTTACTCCATGTTTAGGGTGTTGGTGTTGTACGCTTCGTGGGTCCTGGTGGTACCGTCTATCTCCCTGATGTCCTGTACGTGCCTGATCTTGAAGTCAGCCTGCTCTCCGTGACCACCCTTGATGACGAGGGCATGGATGTTTTGTCCATCCGTGGCCTAGTCTCTATCTCACTTCGTTCTTCTGGCCGTGTTGTTCTCCGTGGTGTGCGCTGTGATCGCCTGTTCCGCGTCCCTCTCACGTTGCCCTCCACTTCCGCTGCATCTGCTCTTGTTCATGTTGCACCCTCACTGTCACCTGAGCACACTGATCTCCTGCATCGTCGTCTCTGTTACATTCACACTGTTGCCATCCAGCACCTCCTTCGCCTTCGGCCAGCCCACGGCCTTGACCCTGCCACTTTTGCTCTTTCCTACACTCCCACCTGTCTTGACTGTGCCAGTGGCAAAATGCACCGCTCACCCTTTTCCACCTCTGAGTCCACTACCACTCAACCGCTTGACCTCGTGCATGCTGATGTCATGGGGCCCTTACCCAATGACTTCCTTGGTGGCCTTGGTCGGTACGTCCTCTGCTTGACTGATGACTTCTCCCGCTATCGCTGGGTCTTTCCCCTTCGTCACAAAAGCAACGTCACTGATGTTCTTGAGTCATGGCTCCCGCAGGTTGAGCGTGCCTGCAACAAACCCCTGCGCGCCTTTCGCAGTGATCGGGGTGGTGAGTTTTTTGGTCCCACCTCTCGTTTCCTCACCTCTCGTGGTGTCCGGGTCGAGTCTTCTGTCCCTTACACTCCTCATCAAAATGGTGTTTGTGAGTGCTGGAATCGCACCCTTGTTGATGGTGTGCGTTCCCTCCTCTCTGCCTCTGGCCTCTCCCCTCTCTTTGCCTTTGAGGAAATGTTGTATATCACTTGGGTCTGGAACCGTGTCCCTCATGGTCCTCTTCCTCACTCTGTCACCCCCTTCGAACACTGGACTGGTCAGCGTGCCGATCTTCGTCTTGCCCGTGTCTGGGGTTGTCTTGCCTCCGTGTGGGTTCCCTCGGACCACCGTGATGGCAAACTGTCGCCTCGTGGACGACTCTGCCTCTTTCTGGGCATCTCTCCCTTCTCCAAAGCGTGGCTTTTCTGGGACCCCTCCCGATGTCGCGTCGTCGAGTCTCGTGATGCCCTGTTCTTTGAGCACCTATTTGAACGTGATACTTCTCGCCTTGGTGCCTCCCACGCTCCGCCCTCTCGGAGTGGGGGTGGTCCTCTGCCCCTTGGGCCTTCTGTGCTCTCCTCTGGGCATCCCTTGTCGCCTCCCGTCGCCTCATCCACTGCACCGAGTCCGGCATTTCCCTCCTCTCCTTCTTTGCCCTCTGTGTCGTCTGCCCCTCTCACTGAGCCCTCTTCCTCGTCTGACGCTGACTCACCTGTACTTCTGTCTCCCCACCTGGCGCTCTCTCTCCATCACGTGCTCTCTCTCCACAATCTGATCCTGCGGTCTCCCCGCCTCCGGCTGTACAGTCACACCCTGATGTTTCTTCTGCTTCCTTGCGTGCACCGTCCATTCCACCAGTGTCACCCTACACTCGTGGCGGGCGCCTCTGTGCCCTCCCCTCTCAGTCACACCCAGTGGTCTCTGGTGACCCCGGTCTCCGAGCTCTCAGTCTTGCTGTCTCCTCTCTGTCCACTGCTGCATCCATCATCCACCCCAGTACTGCACTGGGGTACTCCCTTGTTTAGGATGAGTTCCATTCAGCCCTATCCTCATCAGTGGCTGGATACATTGCACCATGCTTTATTGCCGCTGGACTCTCGCCTCTACCACCTGAGCCTCTGACGGTGCAAACAGCGCGCACAACCCCTGACTCCTCTCTTTGGGAGAAAGCCATGAAGGCTGAACTTGATGCACTTTCCGATCACAAGGTATACGAGCTTGTTGATCTCCCACCGGGTCGCAAGGAAGTTGCGGCCATGTGGGTGTATCGTCGTAAACTGAACCCTGAAGACACTGTTGATCGCTACAAGGCACGCCTCACCGCAAAGGGATTTTCTCAGATCCCTGGTGTTGATTTTGATGAGACCTTCGCCCAAGTTGGTCGATACACCACAGCCAGGGCACTCGAGTTTAGTTGCTCAGCATGACTGGGAACTCGAGCAGATGGATGTTAACAATGCCTTCCTTCATGGTAGGTTGGATGAGGAGATTTACATGGTGCAGCCACCTGGCTTTTCAGACGGAACAAACCGGGTGTGGCGCTTGCGCAAGGCCCTCTATGGGCTGAAACAGTCCCCCCGGTGTTGGAACCAAGAAATCATAGCGACCCTTGAAAAGGGAGGCTACAAGCGGAGCACTGTGGATCCAGCACTGTTCCTCAGTGGCCCCACCAAGCCACTTGCCGGCATCCTTGTCTACGTAGATGACCTTCTCTTTACCTCTCCTGATCTTGCCTCGGTCGCAGCAGCAAAGGCGCTTCTTCAGGCAACTTACAAAATGAAGGACCTTGGTCCAGCTCGAGTCTTTCTTAGCATGGAGCTGGAACGAGACCGGGGGCGGCGAACCTTGCACGTCCACCAGGCTGCATATGTACGCAGCCTGGGGGAGCGATTTGCCCCACTCCTTACCTCCATCCCCACTGCAACCACTCCCATGACACCCACTGGCCAGTCCTTACTGAAGTCACAGGACATATCCACACTGGGGGAGGTGGTCGATGTGACCGACTACCTCTGTGTCATTGGGTCTCTGTTGTATCTTGCCACGACCACTCGTGCAGATGTGGCATTCGCTGTGAATTTTCTCTCCCAGTTCTCCCAGTGCCCCCGTGAGCGTCATCTTGAGGCAGCATTGCGGGTGGTACGGTATGTCCTCTCCACCCCCCGCATCGGCCTGTACTTTTGTGCACAGCCCTCGGTTGTCGTTGACGGCTTCACGGACAGTGACTGGGCACATGACTCCGATACACGCAGCCGAACAGGCTACATCTTTCTTGTTGGTGGCACAGCAGTCTCCTGGAAAAGTGGCAAACAAGGGTGCGTCGCTCACAGTACCACTGAGGCTGAGTATGTTGCGCTTGGTGCAGGCACATGTGAGGCTGTCTGGCTATGTCGTCTGCTCCAGCAATTGCATGTACCCATCCGTTGCATCACGTTGCGTTGTGACAACCAAAGCACAAAAGCCATCGCAAAAAACAGTGGCATGCACCATTCACGCACCAAGCACATCAATGTCGAGCATCACTTTGTTCGTGAGTGCATTGCTGCTGGCATAGTCCAGGTCACTTGGGTGGACACACGGTCTCGAAGGGCTGACTTCCTCACAAAGGCCCTCAGTCGTAATGTGTTCAAAGGTGCTGTCCACTCTGTTGGTCTTACCTGTCCACATGATCCAGGCTGATTGGTTGAGTATGCCCCCGTCATCTCTCGTGATTCCCTTGTGAGCCTCGGTTGTGTGTGGAGTGTTGTCTGCGGGTCATGGGGGAGTGTTGAAGTTCGTTGGCCACTCACAACTCTGTGACCTCTTGTCTCTACACATATTGCACACATCTGTACAGATTGAATGACAATGGCTCTACCTGGGACAGCTACAGGCGTGTCAGCCACGGCAGAAGGAATGGACTCTCTCGTGTTACTGCTGCTGCTGGCCCAGGGACAACTCTTGGTACACATCTTGTCATTGTCTGATCCTCTTTGACTCTCTTGATTCTGAATGCGGTAGATGCTAGGGCCCGTACATTTCTCACTGCCGTGCCCTGCATTATGTTGCTTGCCTTGAGTGTTTTCTGGGGGAGCTGCCTTTTCCGGGTGCTGATCCTTAGGGGGCCACCGTGCCGGGTTCACCCGTGCACTGGTGAGTAGCCGCTGTCTCGGTTTTATGCCGAGCAGTCGAGCTCGACCCCCGGATGGCGGCGTGTGCTCACTTGGGCATGATGCCCGTGGCAAGCGCACGCTCACCGGTTGCTAACTCTCTCGCTCCCCCCTCACTCACTTGTCTTGCTTGTACCGAAGTTTATGAAGGCAAGCTTTCCGCATCCATGGCATCGTGTAGCTTGTGCACGTGGTTGCATGTTCTCGCACACTCAACCTAGGAAACTTCTGGGTAACTACAGGGTACCCTCAAGCAGGCCACATCGCGGTATCGATATCGGTATCGATATCGACGCGATATCGATATCGATACCGATATCGGTATCGAGCCTAGTATCGCACGCGATACTAGGTTCTCGATACTATCGTCACCCCACTCTAATCCGAGGACCCTCACCCGCGCCCAAGGGGTAATTTGACGCTCTTTAGTTGACCCAGGGTTATCCTTTCAATTCAGGTAAAACCTACTCAATTGGCCGATTGATCGCAAACAATCGATGGGAAGGAAACCCAATTCCCAAAGGGTACACTGGAGTAATTGGGTATGCTGGGGGACCTGTTCGGAGCCAGCCCACTGTTGTTGGTAGAGTGGGTAAAATGGGGTAGAACAGCAACGTGGGTACGTGGTGTGAAGAAACTGAAAAGTAGAGGGTGGGAGAGCCAGGGTAGGAGAGGCGAAGCTGGGGG
>SZWC01004320.1:134950-152846 GCA_023375785.1 Penium margaritaceum
GCACACACTCAGAAGAAGAGAATGGAAAAGAAAATTGGACGTGTGAACCCCACTGACCACGCAACCATGCATACAGCCGTGCATGCAGCAATCCATGCCACTGTGCATACAGCCGTGCATGCAGCAATCCATGCCACTGTGCATACAGCCGTGCATGAAGCAATCCATGCCACTGTGCATACAGCCGTGCATGCAGCAATCCATGCCACTGTGCATACAGCCGTGCATGCAGCAATCCATGCCACTGTGCATACAGCCGTGCATGCAGCAATCCATGCCACTGTGCATACAGCCGTGCATGCAGCAATCCATGCCACTGTGCATACCGCCGTGCATGCAGCAATCCATGCCACTGTGCATACAGCCGTGCATGCAGCAATCCATGCCACTGTGCATACAGCGGTGCATGCAGCAATCCATGCCACTGTGCTTACAGCCGTGCATGCCACATTGAGATCGGCAATCCATGCCACATTGAGATCGGCAATCCATGCCACATTGAGATCGGCAATCCATGCCACATTGAGATCGGCAATCCATGCCACATTGAGATCGGCAATCCATGCCACATTGAGATCGGCAATCCATGCCACATTGAGATCGGCAATCCATGCCACATTGAGATCGGCAATCCATGCCACATTGAGATCGGCAATCCATGCCACATTGAGATCAGCAATCCATGCCACTGTGCGCAATTGCCGGGGAAAACTGTTGAAGCAGTGAAACTGAGAATCAAGCGGTGCACATTGGAGGGCTTGCAGGGCAGCGACCAGCCACTCCCACAGCAACATCTTCTTTTTTGCTCTCTTTCGTGTTGTCTGTCTTTCTTTCTTCCTCTCTTTTTCGCCTCTGTTTTCCGGTAACATTTCGTCATGTCTGCAAACACAGTGGACGTGGGAATCCAGCGGTGCACATTGGAGGACTTGAGGGGCGGCGACGCATCCGTCAACGCTCAAATGCTGAGAGACATCTTCGCCGGAGAGAGGGGACCAAAGGCTGATGCTCTGGTGAGTGAGCTCATATTGGTTAGACGTTTTGCAAAACGTGTAAGAAATCCAATGCTCTGGTGAGTGAGGCATTACGGGCGTCGTTTGAAACGTCTGCGCCAAACATTTGACGTCGTACTTTTTCATAAGAAGAAAAAGAGAAGGAAACAAAAAAAAATGAAAAAGAGTCTGCACAGGGTCTCTGGTCTCCCACTGCGTGAGAGCTGTGCAGACGACGGAGAGGGCACACAGAGCTATCCGTGGAAGACATCTGAGACATCTGTGACAGACTCACTGCCGGTTTGTATTTTTCTAAAACGCTTTGCAAAGCGTTTAGAAAAATACACACAGAGATCCAAGGAAGACATCTGTCACAGACTCAGTGCCGGTTCAAAAACGCTCCTATCGGCAGTCTTTCATGAACGTGCCGAGTCAGCACCCACACCAAAGGGACCAAGAGTGGACCCCCTGGGCCTTTGAAACGTGCCAGCTGTAACGTGACTGAGTGCATCTGTTTCAACTCTGGTGAAAGCCTTTTCGAATGCTTCTTGCTCTTTGGCCGAGTAGAGCTCAGTGGATCTAATGGGTGTCGTTCTCCGAGGACATTACCACAGATGGACAGGGTGACCTTGAGCTCATCGTTCCCATCTGCTCATCCTTGGTATGCCCCCCCCCCCCCCCCCCCCCCCCACCCTTTTCCCCGCCTGGCCTCCCACGACGAGAACCCTTCGAATTTGGCTCATCGGACGCATAGGGTTACAAGAGCAGGATTTCCGCAAGCGTTCTTTTCCTTTTTTCCTAGAAGTGGGTGCATGTTGTGATTGTTGTGTCTTTGTGCATGCTTGTGTGCATGTGCATGCACATGCGTGTGCGTGAGTATGTGCACATGAGCAAGCGTGTGTGCATGCGCATGCGCGTGCGCGTACTCATTCGCATGCGCATGCGTGTGCGTGTGCGTGTGCATGTTCGTGTATTGTGAGCTCTGCTTGTGTCTCGTGATCTCTGAGTTTGCCTGTATGTTGTGATCTCTGAGTTTGCCTGTATGTTGTGATCTGTGTATGTGTGTTGTGTGCTCAGCATGTGCATTGCGATCTCTGCACGCGTGTGCTGTGAGATCTACTTGTGTGCTGTGATATCTACTTGTGTGCTGTGATATCTACTTGTGTGCTGTGAGATCTACTTGTGTGCTGTGAGGTTTGCATGTGTGCTGTGGGGCGCTGTGTGCCGCAGGTGCTGAACGCAGGGGCCGGCATGTACACATGCGGTCTGGCTGGCTCGGTGGCGGAGGGAGTCAGCATGGCGCAGGAGGTGCAGAGGAGCGGCAAGGCAGCGGACGTGTTGCAGAAATGGGTGGAGCTCTCACAGGTGGGTCGTTTGTTGGGTGGTTAAGAAGGTTAGACGTGAGGGCCCGCAAGGACACACGAAGTTGCCTCGAGAACGGGGAAGTACGAGGCCTTGTGTTGCCCGGGGTTCTTCACAGGACATGTCCATTGAATTGTGCTTAAGGTTGCCTCTTGTCTCATGTGTCCATTTACATCTCACGGACGTACATGATGGTTTATGATCCTGTAATCAGACCATTTCACTTGTTATGAAGAGGTCACCCCCCCTCCCCCCCCCCTCACCCTACCTTACTCCAATGCTGTGTGAGCAGCCTTTCCTGACTGGATGTGCTCTGTCTTGTCACAGGCCTTGAAAGCGCAAGAAGCTCGATAGTACTTCCCTTCACATTCCCAGCACCCCTTTTCAGACAGGATTCTGAAAAGTTTGATGTTGGCATCTTCTATGGTTTCTTCTTATCTTGAGGTTTGGCTTCACACTTCAAGCATGAGTGTACTTCTACGTGCCTTTGTACATCCCATCACATTTTCTTGATGAGACCTCCGTGACCCCTCTGTAGTCTGTCCTGCAACTCTGTGATGTGATTGCAACCTTTTTTTCGTGAACTGGAGCTACTCTAAGCTTTGTCAGTTCCTTCATTTCATTGTCCAAGGATGCTGTAGACTATTCAGTACATGCGGGAAGACTTGCAAGCCACTGTGGATCTTTCAGCAACAGATATGTGTGGTGCACACAGCATTATGTTGTGCACATGGTACCATTAAGGTTGAAGCCCCAAACAGATGAGCATGTTATATGAAGCACAGCATATATGGTTGGGCACTTTCGTTCGACGCCATAGCAGGCTCCACAAGAGAGGTCATTTTTCATTGACTAGTATTCTTGCCGGTTGTCCAGACACTTTAGTCTTCACAAAAACAGCCTTGAATCGTGGGTTTCATCTTGGGAGAAAAGATCCTTCTTCGTTAAGAGACTCCCAGGCCCCAGTGTAGTGGGAATTGCAAGATATTGTGTGTAGTAGTAGACTGTCCAGATCTGTCATTTCTCATGCTGTTTGTTTAGCTCTCATATCGGTATTGGCCTGAAGTGCAGAAAAGTTCTTGGTATTCGGCCTGCCATCTCACAAAACAGAGTGCCACTCCAGTGTTTTCCTTCACAAGTGTGGTGGATGTGTCATGTCTGGAAAGGTGTCATGTGACTGTCATTGTAGTTACTCATGTTTCCCGCTAAAATTCCTCCGGTTAGGGAGTTACACCGAAGAAGCCATTGTTCACCCCCTCTACAATGTTGGGGCAGGAGGTATGGGCTTTACTAAAAGGTATGTGCGTCTTTCAACATATGGTAGGAACATGACAACCAAGTTCACGTGCATGAAGGGCCCCATCTTAGCCTGGCTTGAAAGAGTCTGGACAACCGGCATGTTTCAACAAAGAGTTTCGTCTGAACCAGGGCATAAACCACTGTGCACTGTTCACAGAAAGAAGCAACAAAGATGTTCTTTCCAGAGCTTCCCAAACTGTCCTCCCAATCAATTCCCTTTGTGTGCTAAAAGGAAAGCAGAATTTCGACCATGACCAGCACGAGCGTTGTCAATAAGAACAATCATGTTCCTAGTGACATCCATGTACCTGGAGACTGTTAGTTGCAAGCGCCACATCCGTGAAGTCCTGGCCCAAGCCATATGCGGAATTGCACGTTTGAGATACAACAGCCTTCGCCAGCTAGACGAAACACCTTTCGTGTACTGAGGAGCAGCCCGCTCACGAGCGTTCTAGGTAGGGAGAAATCATCGGTTGTACAACACACTTGGCCCTACATTACACAAAAACTCAAGCCTCCTACCTCAAAGCCTTCTCCTTAATAATGGAGAGATCCATCTCGCTCGCATCTGTAGCCTGCAACTCAATCTGTACGCCATCCAGTTGCTGGCGGAAAGTATCCTTCGAGCTAGCATACACCATCTTTGCCTTCACCTTGGAGGAGTCAGGGGACCTGTGTGAACAGATTGTGGAAACGAAATCATGTGAGGTCGAAAGAGCGCTCTACCTGAGAAGATAAATGAAGAGAGGGGGCGATGTACGTCGACAGACTCACCAGGCGATGAAGAAAATTTTGCTCTTGTGGCAGTTGTCGTGGGTGACAAAGTCGTAGTCAAAAACGGAGTAACGGCAGTCGTCCTCCGGAAGGCTGGCCATGTAGTCATCGTACGTCTCAGAAGGAGCCCCAGTCTTCTCGATCACGATTTCATTGTCCTCAATCTTGAAGATGATGTACCTGTAAGTCTTCTTCCGCTTCAGGTCGACAAATTTTGAAATGCAGTCGTCGTGCACGGCCATCCCCGACCGTGCGTTCGCCTGGGAAAAAAATCGCAAAGCAGGTCAAGGCCGCTCATCATGTCAGAAACTTTCACATAAGCGCCAGAGCGAGAATGCAGCTCCCTAGGATCCGAGAGCAGAACGCACCATGGTGTCCTAGGACGTCTACGCGAGGAAGAGTTGGCAGGTATGTCAAGGACGAGCAGCAAGTCTGCGTGTGTTCGAGTCAGAAATCACTGGTTCATGAGGTGGTGAGATGGCGTGAGGGTTGAAGTGCTAGGCCGGATACGATGTCGCTAGCGAGGGTGTCACTAGGCGACGGTGGCAAGCGACATGCCGAACAAATATCCACCAGGTGAAAACCGCTCCAACCTGGCCGGTGACACACCGCCTCCAAGGGCACTTTCCACGCCAGCTGCAAACGGCCAGCGCACGTCGGGGACAGCACAACGGATTGGCAGCCCACCTTAGGTCCCTCGTTTCACGGATGCCAGATGCAGCAAGGCGTCCATGGTACAATTTTAGTTCAGGTTCAAAGGCGAACAGTTCCTGATTGAATTTGTTTTTGGATAAATTGGCCAGATAATCCTGTTTTCGGCTATATCCTTCTGCTAGGTGATGGGTCGCCGATAGATCACTAGCAGTCGAGCGAACCTGATTCTTGACCCATCGAACGCTTAAATCTGGCTGATTTGGTCTAATTTATAAGTCGACTTGAACGGTTTGACGATCATTTTGACGCCCAGCGATTCTCGCCGTGCATGTTTTCTTTTTTTTCAAAATTATTTGTTATGGATTATTTGCGACGCTCAAATTGCGACTTTGACCACAAATTGACTGTTTTATTCTGAATTATTAAGGTCATAGGGCGGATCAAATATGCATTGAAGATAATGCAAAAACAAATCCGGTTGCAGAAAATAATCGCCTCGCGAAAGCTCGTTATTAAGGTGGCTTACAAGGTGAAATATTCACTTCAGGTTGGAGCTTGGCGCTGACGCAATTTATTAGCGTATCAATAGTGAGGTCATCGCAGACCGTCACGTCTTTAAGAGGTAGCTTCTGAAAGCAAGGCTCCTTATACCCCAACGTCTACATTGTCGCCGTAGATGGTAGCGACTGATCAGGTCATCGCCTCGAACAATTTTCCCCTTCTTTTTTCTAGGGGCTTGTCTGAGGCGATGACCTGACCTATCGCCTCCATAGACGACGACGATCTAGACATAGGGTCAAGCACCTACTTCAAAGAGCTACCAAATAGAAATCTGACGGTGCGCAATGACCATATGATTGCTCCGCGGGTAAATCGCAATAGCGCCAACCTCCAACCTAACATAAGAGTTTCACGTCGTAGGTGTTATGCCGGACATAGCATTGATGGTGAGCAGGTAGAAGTTGTGAGGCAGACCACAGTTGAATATTTGGGACACATGTGCAATTTATAATTAGCGGTAAGTGTACTTCGATGACAAGTGTTGATTTGCACATTAGCCATAGGCAGGGTCGTTGGGCTGGTCGTTGAGCGACGCGTGTGTAGTCGTGTCCTAAATGGTGGGATCGAGAAGCCCCGCCAAGGATGTTAGTGTATGGGCTTTGAGCTGTCTGATTGTCATACAGTCTTGTGTAGCAAGGAGCTCCCTAGTTTGTGCTGATGGATCTCCAGCAGCTACAGTACTCCTTCTTTGACACATATGGTGCATTCTAGGCGTCTAGTTCACCCATGCATGCTTGATAGAGTTTTCTCGGTGGTCGAGACCCGGGCACTTGGTGGTTTGTGCCAGTGCTGCGGGAGAGCCATAAAGATTGACTGCATATTGCCTCTGACAGGTTGTACACTCTCTCTGTGGTCGGGACCCGGGTACACGGTGGTTTGTGCCGGTACCTCGGGAGACCCTGCACTGGTTGGTCTAGTCTTAGTGACCCTTTGACGGACATGTGTAGTCTGCGTGTGGCTGAGACCCGGACGCCCGGTTACATGTTCCGGCGTCTCGGGAGGCCTAAGCTTGCCTAGCTTGGCTAGCCGGTGATGGTAGTATGTCACTGTAGAATCTGAATGTGTTTGGGCTATATTAGATATTTTCTCGTCGGTCGAGACCCGGGCACACGGTTGACTGTTCCGGTGCCTCGGGAGACCTCCAGTATGTGTTTTCATGTTCTGTGACGTCTGTATTCCCCGTCCGTGCCTTTTGGTGCGGCGGGGATGACGGGGCCTGGTGGGCTAGCCGCCAGTCCCCAGTACATAAGCTCGTCGTAGGGCTCATTGTACCCTCTCCTTGATTCTTAATTCAGTTGTTCTAGACTTAGCCAAATCTTGGCGCTGCGTTTCTCCCGCTCACCACCAGAGCTCATGTCTCATTCAGCATGGGCCTGCATGCCCTAGACTCATTTCAGCAAATGAATCATGGGGCTTCAAAGATCAACGGCAAAGATACGAGATGCATCTCTATAAATCTCAATATTTCTCGATGCGTCGAAGAATCGAGCGAAAGGTTGTGACACTTCTGTCCTTGATTCTTGAAAGTGGTTGAAGTTGTCAAACAGTGCAAGAAGGTTCGTCAGAGGGTGAGGGCCGACTTTCGCTCGACAGTCGAGGTGAAAATTGAGGTCTCGATGCGCGGTGGGCTATTTGTGTACTGACGGAAATGCCCACTAAGAAAGATTAGGGACACGTGAGTGTCTGGTACGTCACACTTCCCCCCTTTTAGTCGCGATGTCCCGGCGCGCATACAGCTGTGTCCTGGTGACGGTGGTAGTTATCCATCAATCAGATGATCGACGTCGCGGAGGTTGTCATAGGGTTCCCAGCTTTTATGCGGGACGTCATAGCCGTGCCACTTGACAAGATATTTTGTCATTTTGTCGATGGCCAGTGATGTCCTCGATGACATACTCCGTGTCCTCGTCCACTTGAAAAGGTGGAGGGGGAGGCACATCGTTGCCGGGGAAGTTCGCTCCGGGGTCTTGGTAGTGCTTGAGTCTGCAGATATGGGACACTGGGTGTAATTTCATCGTGTAGGGGAATTTGATTCGCACAACCAATGGATATTTGCATGCACTCGATCTCAAACGGGCCCAAACATCGGGGTTTGAGCTTCGAATAGTTGGCTCCTTGGAGTTTGATGTTTGCCGAACCGTGGCGGACTTTGTCGCCGCAATGTTCGTCCGCTCCTCAATTCATTGTTGCTTGTGTCTTCGTGAGTGTCTGTCGTGTTTCGTCATAAATGGCTGAGAAGTCGTGTCGTTGAACATCAACCGCGGAAATGTTGCTTCGGCTGTGTAGTCCGGCTGGTGTGGCGAGAAGTTTTCCATACACCACTTAGATTGGAGTTTTACCCGTTATCATGGAGATCGCAGAATTGTATACGATTTTGGCAGTCGGAAGTTTTTGTGCCAAATTCGTCCTGTGAGGTTTGCATAGTGTTCAGATATGTTGTTCAAGTGTTTGATTGGTCTGGTCTGTTTGGCTGTCGGTTTGAGGGTGGAACCCGGTTAAAAGCTGGGTCTGACTTCCGTAGCGAGTCATGAGTTTACGCTAGAAACGGCTAGTGAATAAACTGTCTTTGTCACTCGTGATGGTTCTTGGCACGCCATGTAGCCGAACGATGTCATTTAGAAACAGTCGTGTTGTTCCTTCGGCGGCGACGGCGGTCGTCGTGGGAATAAAGTGAGACATTTTGGTAAACCTGTTGACAACCACGAAGAATGCGTCATATCCCTTACGTGTGACTAGTAATATAGTGACGAATTCCATGGAGATGTCGGTCCACGGTTCCGTCGGAATGGGGAGCAACTGCAGAAGTCCGAGTGGCCTCGTGCGATGGGATTTTTGTCGTTGACACGTGTCGCAAGATTTGCCAAAGTTGGCCATGTCGGTTTGCATCTTGTCTCACTAGTAGTGTTTTGCCAACATCTTCAACGTCTTGTCTTCTCCGAAAGTTCCACTTGGACCGGTGTCGTGACATTCTTTGAGTAGCATGCGGCGGAGCTCATCGTTCGGGGAAACGACCACTTGGCGAGTGAATCGTTGCCGCCAATAGGGTGCGTCGTACCAGAAGTTTACGTAATCATAACTGCCATGCTGGTCATTGCCTCATGTGAACAGTTGCTTCAGATACGGATCTCGTTGTAGTTGAAGCGTTGCTACCTCAACCATTAGATATGATCGGCGGCTGAGTGTGTCTGCTGGGTTAATTTTGTTCGGCCGATACTCAATATCGTAGTCGAACCCGGATTCAAGGAACTCCATCTGTCGAGTTTGACGTCAACTGAAGTTTGGCTGCGTCTTCAAATATTCCAACGCATGATGGTCAGTGCGTATGACGGATTGGAGGCATTTAAGGTAGAACCGCCATGTCTTAAATGCGTGTACGACCACTAGCATCTCCTTGTGGTGTACGACATAGTTCATCTCTGTTCCTCACAGTTTTGGTGACATGGATGCGACCGATTGCTCTACGTTGCCATGATCGTGTAGGAGGACCGCGCCAATGGCTCGATCGGAGGTGTCCGTAGCCATGACGTAGTCGACCGTTAAATGGACTCATTGTAGGGATGGCGCTGAGGTCAGAGCGTACCGCAAAACAGTAAATGCGTCTTGTTTGTTGTCTTCCCACCGCCACTCGTTTTTTTCGAGTAAGATCGGAGAGAAGCGCTAGTACTAGGGCATAATCTCGTATGAAGCGCCGGTAGTGATTGCAGAAACCGAGAAAAACCTGAACGTCTCGAACGTTGGTCGGTGTGTGCCAATCAGCGACTAATCAGCACACTGCCATTTTTTTCGGATCCATGGTGATCCGCCCGCCGTTGATGAGAGCCCCAAAACTCGATCGAACAGCGACCAAAGTCGCACTTAAAGAGTTTTCCGAAAAGAACTCACTTTCTATGTCTTCGATAACTTTTCAAAGATGTCCATTGTGCTCCTCCGGGGTGCGCCAATACACTAGTGTGTCGTCGAGGTACACCACGACAGAATTGTCAATGTATGGACGGAAAATGGTGTTCATCGCCGCCATGAACGTCGCTGGGATATTCGTGAGTCCAAATGGCATGACCGTGGACTAGAAATGCCCGCATCGTGTTTGGAACACCGTCTTTTCAATGTCGGCATCTGTCATCCGGATCTGGTGATAACCGCTACGTAGATCAATTTTGGCAAAATTCGAGCTCCTCGGAGTTGGTAAAAAAGTTCGTCGGATCAGGGAAGAGGGTAGCGGTTCTTGATGGTAGCGTCGTTCAACACCCGGCAGTCCACGTACATCCGCATTTCACCAGTTCTCTTTTTTACAAGTGATACTGGCGCAACGTATGGAGACGTCGCGGTGCGGATGAATCCTTGACCGAGCATCTCATCAAGATGCCTTTTCAACTCGATCAGCTCGCGATCGCTCATCTAATAGGCTCCTCGAAATGTGGGTTGGCTGCTCGATTTCAACTCGATGCGATGGTCGATGTCGCGTTGAGGTGGTGGGGTTTTTGGGAATTCGTCGTGGAAGACGTTTGCAAACTCTCGGATGCGAGGTGAAAAATCCCTGGGAACCATCGCAAACTTTTTTGATACCAATGTGGCCGATGAGTCAGCTACTGCTACTTCCGCGTCCTCCATTGGCTCAAAATGTACGAGCCATGCACGAACTCTCGTCGTATGCAGTATTTGGCCATGTTGAGCAGTGTCGGCTGCATAGATTGTCGCAATGTTTAGGGTTTAGGGGTTGTTGCTTCCACCTCTGCTACTTTCGCTGCTCTCTCCGCCCTACGCACGGTAGTTGTTTCTTGGCGTTCTTGATTTCCATATAAACGTTGCCATTGTTCTAGTCAACCTACGGATTGTGCTGGTATAGGAAATCCCATCCAAGAATGATTTTGTGGTCACTCATTGGACATGACCTACACACTGTAGTGGTTCTCGGAGTCCCCGTATTTGTGATCTCCCATCAACGATTATTCCTTCAAACACCCCTGGTTCATTCTACAAACCCATTTTGTGAACCATGCCATTGCTGATAAAAATGTTAGAAGCTCCTCCATCCAATCGTGTGGGTACCGTTCTGAGACTCTTGTAACATCAGGATTACACCTTTAGCAATATCGCCGGTTTGTCGTCCTCATAATCCTCATCGAACTTTGGGATCTCATAAACCCTTTACGGTATTGTAAGCTGTTCAGATGGGCAATCGTTTGGTGCAGATTGCTCCTCATGGACAAGATTCACGCCTTCTACTCCTGCCCCTTGCCGTTTTCCAACTCATTTTCTTGCGATATCCCCTCCTTTTTGGTCAGCTACTTGCTTTGGCAGTTTTGAGAGATATGCCTGCCTTTTCCGTAATTGTACTAGGTGCGCATGTATCTCTAGTTGACAGCGTACACTTCCATCGGAGTCGATGAGTCCCTCGACTGACTTTTTCCGTTACCACAATAATTGTGGTTGGGAGGTCGCCAGCTGTATGATTCTTGGATCCGAGTGTTGTATTTTGCACTGTCGATCCTTTCTGCTGTGGCAATCATCCACAGTAAGTCGTTTTGAATGCTAACAATGGTGATTGTTTGTCGAATGTCTCGTTTGAGGCCATTGATGTAGTGAAAACAGAGATCGTCGGGAGCAATGTCTGCAAATAATCTACCATGGTGGACTGCTAACGGAAACGCTGTAGCTTGTACTGAGTTTCGGACTTCTCGTTCAGTCACTCAAATATTGCGATCATGTGCGTGAAAACTCTTTTCTCACGCAACTGACTCTCATTCGAGTCAGTTGGTGGCGTCAGCGCGTCTTGCCATTGCGGGTTTATCTTCTCCAAAATAGGATGCCTGTACCTGGCGATATGAGACGTGCGCCGTTGGCTGTCGATGAGGCCTCGCCGGTCTCTTGCTACTGTTCGATGGCTTCTAAACTTAAACCAGCAACTTAGTGCCGTGCCACGCAAAAGCGTGGCCATGAGGTGAATCATTTTCCAGTCGTCGTTGATCCCTATAGTTGTGAAGTACACCTCCAGACTCGTCCGCCACATCCGAACCGTTGGTCCTTTGGAATTTGCAGGATCGAACGGTTTGCGAGGGGTCGGGCGAATCTTGGGTTCTCTCGGGAGTTGGATATTTCTCTCAACGAGCACTGCCTCTCGTACACTTGCGTTGCGAAAAGCCTCCATCACGGCGTTGAGTTG
Organism: Penium margaritaceum; assembly: GCA_023375785.1. NCBI lineage: Eukaryota > Viridiplantae > Streptophyta > Zygnematophyceae > Desmidiales > Peniaceae > Penium > Penium margaritaceum. Next base: position 146,750 of record SZWC01004320.1, read on the forward strand.
TTGGAGCAGGTGGCTGTTGATCACTTCGAGTGTGGAAACACGGTTCGCCAGTTCCTCATTGATCCATGCTGGTTGTCCGGTGCCACCTGTCATTCCGGCTATAGCCGTCGAGGCTGTCGGCAGAGCGACTGGTTTACCACCGTTGGATCCGTGACCGGGTTGGTCGTCGGAATCGTCATGGTTGATCCAGTTGTCGCGTAGACTGCCCCGCCATTGTTTGTTGCCACTTCAGGGTTTGCGTGTATATTCACGTTCCGCTCCTCCATCATCGAAGTTGTCGCCGAAGACCCGCAGCTGGTCGTCGGATGCACTCGCTCGCTTCACGTTGTAGTCATGAATTCTGCAAAGTCTTGACGAGACAGATGCACTGACGGCTTGTGCGAGGCAGTCCTCCAGGTGGGTAAAGTAGATAGATGTCTCTCCAGCGCTACTACGCTCTGATACCAAGTGTTATTCCGAATGGAATGTAGATGGTGAATAGGTAGAAGTTGGGAGGCAGAACACAGTTGAGAATATGGGACACTTGAGTAATTTATAATTAGTAGTCAGTGTAATTCGACGACAAGTTTCGAAATGATCGAACACATCTAGACAAGTGACGAGCTCTACATGAGACATAGTCGGGGTCGTTGGGTCGATCGTCGAGCGACGGGTGTGGAGTTGTGTTGTGTGTCTTCGGATCAAGAAGCTTTGCCGATGAATCGGGGGGCTTCGAAGATCGACAGCGAAGATGCGATATACATCTTTATAAATCTTGATAGTTCTCGATGTGTCGAGCACTCAATCGAAAGGTTGTGATACTTCTGTTGTTCATTCTCGAAAGTGGTCAAAATTGGCAGAAAGTGGGAGAAGGTTCGTCGGAGAGTGAGGGTAGTTGGCGTGGAGGGCTCTTTGTGTAATGATAGAAAATATCCACTCGGAAACGTTTGGGACACGTGTACGTCTGGTATGTAAGAACAGGCCGCCCTAATGATGAGCTTTTGAGGGGTGAAATTTTTCTGCAACCAAAACCATCTAAAACACAAAAATAAATATAATCTTCACGGTCAAAGTCTGGGTTCAAGCAATGCCAGTAAATCATAATAAAATAGTTCAGTAGTTTAGAAAACGTGGACGACCAGAATTACCCAGGTACCAAAATGACCGTCCAGCCAGCCAGGTCGGCATAAAACTTCGAACAGCATAATCGGGTTTGAGCTTCCAATGAGCCAGGAAGCAGATACCGTACTGTCGCCCATATTCGTTCAAAATAATTTATTTAATTTGCCCATGAGTTCGTAAAAAAATTGTGTCGGGTTTGGGCGAATTCCGTCAGAAATTACAGTCCGCTGTGACTTTTCGCCTAGCCGCAATACCGGGAAAAAAAAACACCGCACGTCCGTGCACGTCCGCCTTCTGCACCCATCCACATGCACACACGTGACACTGGGCTGACAACAACCTGCAGACAGGCCACGTCGATGGATGATGCGGATGGAGGGCCATCCGGATGGACCTATCCGCACCACGATTGTCACATTTTCGTCTTCGAGTGTAGAGTTTCAAGGTCCGGAGCACGGATCCGTGTTCTCGTTTTTCCTCGATCTAGGTCAGTGGGCGAATATGAGTGTTCCTCCTTTCCCATTCAAGGTGATTGAAAGAACCCATAAATAATTCAAACCCGACCATTTTTAGGCGAATATAACTGGCACATAAAACGAAACTGAAAAATGAACGAATATGGGCGACAGTACGGTAGGCTCAGAATCTAGTGGACTTCCAACAGCACATCACCTCGCATGAGGACAGAGCAGGAAACATGATTATCTTGCCAATTTATCCCTTTTTTGCGAGGCGACGACCTGACCAGCTGTCACGACATTCGGCGACGTGGAGGACAGGTAGGCCTAGGAAGCTCATGTCCAAAAAAACTACTTCCAAAATGTGTGACGGCCAGCGATGACCGCACGTTTCATCGTCTAGCCAATCTTCAGTAGATTAATCTGACCTGACGTAAAAGTCTCATGGTGTAGGCCGCCGCAACGGAGACCTTGCGAGCGGCCTGGAAATTTTGAAAACAATGTGTTCTCACAATTTCCAGATTAAGTTACAGGCAGGATTGTTACCATCCATCATGCAAGAAGGAATGAATCCCGAGTTCAAACCGTTGTCAGTTTTGCAAAGCTACCGAGGCCAGTCACGCCAAAACACAGATTCCAGTATTTTGTCAAGCGCTGGCGGCCTGGATCATTCAGGCGTCAAATCCACCCGTCCACCCATCCAACGGTTCAGGTTGGCATAAAACCTCAACCATCGCACCCAGGTTTGCCTCTCCGGTAAGCCAGGAACAAGGTAGCTTTGGATTATCAAACTGTATAGGAGCATGCCACCTGGTATGAGAACAGAGCTACAACCAGAATTATTCCATGAATTTATCCCCATTTCTATTTTTTTACTAGTCCTTGGTCTTCACCAACTAAGACAAGTGTTAATTAGCACCAAACAACCCAAAACGTTTGCCAAAACTCTCAGGAAACTTTAGGAAGGGATGCTTACAAGATATTTCAAAATAGGTTTTGATGAATGGGTTTAGTTGGTAAAAATCACTCTCACAATGTCGTCTTCCATGAAATCCACTCCACCGTTTCCTTGCGTACACTTATGTCGTGATAAATGGAGAATCATACAATTAAATGAAGTTAAAATTAGATTGGAAATCGTTGAACTTCATGAACATCTTCCTTGCCAGATAAGGTAGAAGTTCACATGCTCAAACATATTTCTAGGCAAAGATTTATGATTGTGTTTGATAAAAATCCTGGAAAATCACCTGATCGGGTGGGGTTAAAACACGACACTTTAGTTGGTTCTTAGCCGGAAGGATAATGATTGAAGGCGAGGGCATAGTATGAAATGTTCCTTCATGAATTCCTTAATTGTGTAGTGTTAGAATGCCTTGGAAAAATCTTGCTGAAATGGGCTAACTATACAAAGGGCATGGGGATGGAGGGAGTATCCTTAGTGAGTGAATGCCAGGCAAACCAAACGGTCTATAACTTTCTTTTCAAAGCGTCTTCAATGGATGTCGTAAAGTCGGCCAAGCAACGTGACAACGACACGTGTTCTTCAAGGATGGGAGGGAAGCATAGATGAAATGAACAGTGGTGTTTTGATCAATCAGGCAATCCAATCATTGTTCCATTCTTCATGAAAAAGAACTGGAGTTGTTTTGTCTTGCAAGTAAAAGGCCCAGAGCAAAATCTGACCACTACAAGATTAGGAGAAAAAGTCCATTGCAATGGGTTAAGCTTCACCTATGGAGGTTCTCGAAGAGTCCTATGAGATCGTGATAGTGAGCTAAGAGTTCTAGATGTCGCATCCCATGAACATGAGGAGAGTAGGTACATGATGCTTCAATACCAATTAGCCAAAGTACATTTGGGAAGGTTCACATGATCACTTTTTTCAAACAAGATTATGTGTTCACCAACGCACTGCCCAAACAACCACATATACCCACATACCACAAAAAACATCACACATCACCATGTGCAGAAGAAAATGTCACATATACTCGCGTATTAAAGAAAATTTCTCATATGTAAAACTCACCTTGCAACCACTTGTTTAGTGACAGGAAAAATTTGGAAAACGTCATGTTGACATTGCATGACATACGACATGGACGGGATATTTTCCATTCTATTCGTAATAGGGCATGGAAACAAGGTGAGCTACTTTCTTTTTGTTACTGGGTATATGCGTTATTTTCTGCGATGCGTAGATAGATGACTTTTTTTTTGCAAGGCATGGGTGTATGCGTCACTTTGTGCAGTGTATTGGGAATTTGATTGTTGCTTTACGATTGCATGGTATCTCACTATATAGGACCTATGTTCAAAGGTGACGATCCAATGTGACTATGAGGACACAGTGCTTGGAGAGCTTGTCTTAAAATCACGTATTGGTAAAACAAATAACACTGAACAATACACCACACGCTAAAATTCCAATCATTCTCTCCAAGGCCATAGCTCACTTGACTTGAAATGCCCAAGTGTGGAAGAGTTAATTGAAGCAGTTTCATACACTAGAGGATGTTTGCATAAAGGAAACTGGTGGAATATATGAAGGTTCTAGGAAGCCACACACTATATGACAATGTTGTATGGGTTGAGCTGCAGGTGGATGGATAGATTGTGTGGTGGGTGGGGGGACGAGGGGACGTGAAAGTGTATGTGTGGAGTGCGAAAGGAGGTGTATGATAACTATTGTGTTTTGTGTTTGGTCGTGTATATTAGTGCACGTAATTTTGTGGGTTTGGCTTAATTTGGGTATAGGAGGGAGGGAGGTTGTTGGGTCAAAGTACACGTGGAGGTTGAATGTGGAGGTGTGTGATTGTATGAGTGTGTTGCGTGAGAAACTGGACATTGGTGTATAGTGAACTCTTTGTAAGGTTGGAGGGGGAGGGGTGGGTCAAAAGTGTATGCTGGGAGTGAATGTGGAGGTACATGTTGAGATGCATTTATTACACATAAATTAGAATGTACAGTAATAGTGTACAAAAGTGTATGATGTTGCATGGTTGAAGCAAGAACTGTGTGAAAGGCTGGAGGGGGGAGGGATAAGGTGAAAGTGTATGTGTAGATTGTATGAGGAGGTGTAGAGATATGGAGTCTTACGTGGATGGAATGTACACTTGTGTATGAAATCCCATGGGCTAGGGTAGAGGTAGGTGGAACGGGAGGCACGAGACTCCGAGTGCAAGTGGGGATTTAATGCGGAGGTGTACTTTTGAATGAGGTGGTTGCACATCAAAATTTGCACTGGTGTATAATGTTGTTTTTTCATAGCAAGATGAGTGTGGAAGGTTGTAGGGGAGGGGTTGGGGGTGAAAGTGCATGTGGAAAGTGTATGAAGAGGTGTATGTAACGTTGAGTTTAGTGTAAGTGAATGTGTACACAAGTTTATAGGCTTATAAGAGGGAAGCATGAAATATTTCTTAAAATTTACACTTGGACTTTGGCATGAAGAACCAATATCTTGTCTTTAAATCCTTATGAATTTTCTTTTTGTTAAAAAAGAACACATACAAAACATCAATTATTCACATGAGGTTTTTAACAAATGTATTACCCTTAAATGTTTAAATGATGTCTTAGAAATGGTAAAATAATTCCATGCAAAGTGAAAGGAATTTTGTATGTAAGTTAGTTGATTCATACATTTCTAATGGAGATTCATTGAAACTAGTTAGTTTTGTGCATGGTTTTTAGAATTTCATCACAAGTTTTCTAGATTTCAACAAGTGGTACATTAGATGCCATAGGTTTGTCCCTTTTTATGACAAATGGAGATGATTGTACTTATCATGTGGCTTGAATGTGACTTCATTTTTTCCGTCCGTCGATCGAGGTTTCTAAGATCGGAAGTTTCTATTCGTCTATTTCTTGCCGCTGTGCTTCTCCTAACCCCCCTCTCCCACCCTCGCCACGAGAGAGTGCACGTGTTGATTGCACGAGGTGGTGTGCAAGCAAATGTACGCAACTTATGCAAAAATGTACAAGATTATGCGGTCAATGTGGACACTTCCGCGAAGGCTCTTGGTTACACTCTTGTTTTGATAGTTACAACTCCACTCATTTATTTGTTCCCCGCTGCAATATCGTCCGCAAACATCCAAGTTTGTGACCAAACGGCTACTTTTTGTTAACTGGACAATGCTAAAAATATCATGTTCAGTACACCGTGTGACACTCTTATCGGATCAATCCCTTTATGACAGTCAATCAGTGTGCAATGATGATCCCGCGCCCGCACACTCGCCCGCGCATGCGCCCGCAAATGCCCACGCCCGCGCCCGCACCCGCGCCCGCGTCCGCGCCCGCGCCCGTGCCCACGCCCGCGGCCGCGCCCGTGCCCGCGCCCGCGTGCGCGTGGGCACGCGCACGCACGCACGCACGCACACATGCACACATGCACGCATACTAATACCCACATCCACATCCACAACCACATCCTCACCCACACCCACACCCACACCCCTCCCCCCCCCACACACACACACACACATACACACACCCACACCCACATCCACACCCACATCCACATCCACATC
>SZWC01004321.1:15747-29491 GCA_023375785.1 Penium margaritaceum
GCGTGTGCGTGTGCGTGTGCGTGTGCGTGTGCGTGTTTGTGTGTGTGTGTGTGTGTGTGTGTGTGTGTGTGTGTGTGTGTGTGTGTGAAGCTAACAGTGTTCTAATCGTAGGTTGCAATTTGCAAGCGTCCTGCTAGTCCAGAACAAACGCTCTACGCAGAGGTCACAGTTTTTGACGGAGCACACAAAGCTGAAGTTAGCGGCAAAGCAAAGCAGGAAATGCCCCCCCCTCACCTCCCCTCCAATCTTCCCTGTCCTTCCAGGAGTTGGACGCGCTAGAGGAGGACGCGCGTGTGTTCAAGCTGGTAGGGCCAGTGCTGGTGCCGCAAGACGTGGCGGAGGCAAAGGCCAATGTGGACAAGCGTGTGGAATACATCACAGCCGAAACGTGCGTGCGCGCGCGTGTGTGTGTGTGTGTGTGTGTGTGTGTGTGGTTTGCGGCCTTGCCTCCCCCTCTTCACCCCCGCGCAAGCACATCCTGCTGGTGCTTTCCTGTGGCGTTTTGCAAAAGCGCTGAAAGCACAGAGACAATCAATTTTCCAAAATGTTCTGAAATTCTTTCTTGGTGGTTTTATGGCTCATGTCTCTACTTCTTTGGAAGAAGATGGAGTGTGACTACACGGCTTGCATACATTGTGTTTGAGGTTGGCATGGCATGGCATAGGATGGCACGGCATGGCATGGCATGGCATGGCATGGCATGGCATTGCATGACATGGCATGGCATGGCATGGCATGGGATGGCACAGCACTGCAGAGCACACCCGTCACTGTCTTTCCATCCTGCTGAGTTTATGTCTCCACATGGACATGCACTCCAACGCAATGCACTCCAACGCAATGCACTCCAACGCAATGTACTCCAACGCACTGCACTCCAACGCAATGCACTCCAACGCAATGCACTCCAACGCACTGCACTCCAACGCACTGCACTCCAACGCAATGCACTCCAACGCAATGCACTCCAACGCAATGCACTCCAACGCACTGCACTCCAACGCACTGCACTCCAACGCTCTGCACTCCAACGCAATGCACTCCAATGCAATGCACTCCAATGCAATGCACTCCAACGCACTGCACTCCAACGCACTGCACTCCAACGCAATGCACTCCAATGCAATGCACTCCAATGCAATGCACTCCAATGCAATGCACTCCAATGCAATGCACTCCAACGCAATGCAGGGGCAGACTAGAGAAGATGTTGGAGGCGTTGGAGAAACGACAATCGTCGAAACAAGAAGACGTACGTCTTCTGTCGTTGCTGTGTTATCCATTCCTTGTTGCCTCTTGGTGCTCCTCGATTCTAACCGCCTCCTCCTTCCCTCTCTGCACCTTCATGCCATTCCTCTCTCTTTTAGTGTTCCCTCTGGATCTGATTTCATCTGGTCTTGTGCCACCTTCATCTTCCTTCATCCTCCTCGACGTCCTCAATCTCTCTTGTGTACCTCCACACACAGACCCAATGACCTCTCATGCCACGAAAATGCTGTGGAGATTCTGCACGCTGTTGGTTGGAGTGTCTGCATCTGAACCAAGATGACCTCAGCGTGTTTGCAACGCAGCGTGCACTCAGTCTCAATCTATGCGTAAAAAAACGCATCAACTTTCATCCTTTCGGGCGAAAGAAACGCTTTCCTCCGCTTGGGGCGTTTAAAATGCATTCTTGCGCTCTAAGTAAAACAACTGAACGAAAATTAAAAAAACATGTCTCAACAACAACAACATGTCTCAACATGTCTCTGAACACTGAGTTTGTGAGGTGAAAGTTGTGAGGGTTGGCTGCACGCAGGGTGGAGGGGTCGGCTTTTCTCCCTCATACTTGTGTTTCCATCCATTCGTGTGTGATGCTATCAGGTACTGAAACTGCAAAAACGACTGCAGGCGTTAGCAGCCGCCGGAAAATGATGGCACGGCCAATGTGCTGGATCGACTGGAGACTACCCATGAAGCCTGCAGACAATGCTGAATGCGGACGATGGTGACACCTTCTCCCTCTCCTCACAGCTTTCTGATGAGCTCGCACTTGACCCTCGTCACACTGTGGTGTCTGGGTCTGATGTGTAGTCACAGCATTGGCCTTGATGATGCCACGTAGCATTCTGCCAACTTAAGTGGGGGAGAGACTGGCAGGTTGAGTACGTGGTCCCTTTTGTGCTTCCTTGTCCGGTGTAGCTAGATTGGAAGAGGACTCACACAGTTCAGCTGAAGAGGGCTCACGCAGCTCCGCAGCTGACGCGCTGTGGTGGTCCCTTTAGTTTGTTGTCTGCTGTAGCGCTGGCAGCAGCTGTGCCTCTACTGCACATTTCACAGTTCTCCAAGGTTAAGGAAACATCCAACGGTAGTCCCCGGAGTCTAGCAACAGTTCACGAGGAAGCACAATTGATTCTCAAGAAGGCAACTGAATCTGGCATTCAACTCATTTGTGTGACAGTTCATTTGCCTGATGTATGGACTAAGTGTACTATGCACAACTAAACGTTCAGGTTCAAGCACCGAGACGCGCTTAATACACGCCGGGGATCAACTTCTTCACCCTGTTTGCGTACTCCTGGTACTCCTCCCCGTACACCTCTTTGAGCATCTTCTCCTCCACTCCAGCCTTCTTGTCCAAAAACAACAGCAGAAGGGCCGAAAACGCCAAACTGCTTCCGGAGCCAATCAGAAGAGAGTATCCCGAGGCCAGGGCAATCACGGACGCGTACATGGGGTGCCGAACGTATCCATACACGCCACCAGTTTTGAGTGAGGAATCTTCCACGGGCTTCGGAAATGGAGTGAGGCTGTCACCAAGGTCGAGCACGGACTCGCGCACAAGCCATGCAGCAGTTAAAAGGAAGAAGATGCCGGACATAACTGGGAGGGACGTGAGGGAGAAGTCGTCATAGAGTCGGAGGGAGAAAGGGAGGAGGGAAGATGGGAGGATGGTGTCCAGTGGAAGCGCGATCAGCGCGAAGAGGAGGCCCTGCCCCAACACCCACGCCTCTCCTCTCTTGCCCACCTCGCCGCTCGTCAGATTTCGCTGCAATGTTTCTGGCGCCACTCCACGCGAGAATTCAGAGGGAGGGGGTGGCGACCCTCCAGTGGCCGAGAGTTTGCTGCTGGACGGCGTCTGCTGCAGCAGTGAGTATTGATGCTGCGCCTGCTGCGGCTGAGTACTTGAGTCCATAGCGCGTCGCAATGCGGTATTTGCGGTGGAGGGGACCTGCATGGAGCGGCGGTTTGTCGGCTTGTGTTGCTTGCTGAACTGTGTTGTTGAGAGTGGAGGCCTGGACCACGCCCGGAGGGACGAAAACGTTTTTGTTGCGAAGCACGAGCGACTGATGGTCGACGGCGATGCGCGAACGCTAGTCGGGATGTTGGCGGCCGTTCGCAGGGCAGTGCGTGCTGCTGTCGCTGTGCTTGTCGCCATGCCCACAGCCAGCTCGTGCAAGTGCTTTCCCTGCAGATCAGGACCTTTGTTCTGCCTGCGTTCGGCTATTGAGTTGGACTCTTTTCGAGGCGGCGTGAGTGTATGGCGAAAAGGAGGCGTCGGAGGTAGACCACGAAGCCGACGGAAGGCGTTGCGTCGGTCGAAGGTTCCGCAGCAGACAACGCAACGCAACAGTGATTGCATGCGCAGCTACTCCGCTGATTTCGCTCGGTGTACCCAGCTTCGACGAATGACGTCAGAATGTCCAGTGAAGGAAATCAAAACGGAATGGAATTTGGGCGGAATCACCATATACCCCTCGTTTCGGACAATAAGCCCCATCCGCGTCTCCGTCGAAACAATAAGCCCCATCCGCCTGTTCGTCGAAACAATAAGCCCCATCCGCCCCTCCGCCAGAACGATAAGCCCCATCCGCCCCTCCGTCGGAGCGATAAGCCTCATCCGGCCCTCCACCAGAACGATAAGCCTCATTCGCCCCTCCGCCAGAACAATAGGCCTGACTCGGCCCTTCTGCAAGGACGCCAAAATCCTGGCATAGAAAATAAACGATATACCCCTCTCGTTTGTCAAAAGATAGCATGTCGACGTCGCATGGATGCGGCATCGACATGCTAATGTCACAATTTCCTACCCAAACATAAAAAAATCCTTTAAAGAATGGTTTTATATTTTTCTGTCAGTGGTTTGCGGGGAGTTTGCATGGGGGATCCGAGACTCCCCAGTGCTCAAAGGGAACCTACTGGGCCCCGCTTCTACGGGGCCCAGCAGGTGCCCGCACAAAAAAAAAACCCTCAAACCCTGCATGTAAAAAGGGGGTGGGTTTGTTTATTGTTTGTAACTCAAACAAGGGTATAAAGTTCAACAAAGTGTTAAAAAGAACAAAAAGGGATTTTCGACTCCCGTCAAGGATTCCCATGGACGCCCGTCGGCCGTAATCCCCGCCGAAGTCCTCACCCCCCCCCCCACTCCCCACCGCTTCTGGGCAGCCCACCGGCCGCCCGTTCCACCGCGGCCCTCAATCACGAGGGCCTCGATCGACGGGCGGGTGGGTGGGCTGGTGGGCTGCGAAAAGCGGGGGGGGGGGGNGTGAAAACAAGGGGCAGATTAGGCTTTTTTTGCCGGACAAGAGCGGAATAGACTTATTGTTTTGGCGGAGGGACGAATGAGGCTTATCGTTATGGCGAAGGGGCGGATGAGGCTTATTGTTCAAACGGAGGGGCGCATGGGGCTTATCGTTCCAACGGAGGGGGCGGATGGGGCTGATTGTTCCTACGGAGGGGTTGTATGAGGGTCAAGGGTGACAAAACAGGGGGTAATCGGCATTTTCACCGATGGAATTTTGACGAATGGAATTTTTCATAATTCGTTCTAATATGAAAATCGGATTTCGAAAATATTATGATATACCCTTCATTTCAATGTCTATACGTCCCATGAAACCTGAAAATCAACAAAGGGGACATCAGTTTTTTCGTTCGACGACAGCAACTATGTGCGACCTGTGAAGACCGAGCGACAGCTTGTGCTCCTCTTGTTCGACACTTCAAACGGCAGCAGCGTAGTCCGTCGCTCATTGAAAGTTGTGCAAGTAGTGATTGGCTGGCACAATGGCCGGCCAATCACTACTATCGGGCATTCAAGCGCTCAAACATGCGAGGGCCGCTGTTCAAATGTTTGAACAGCCATACTGAACCCCGTCGCGGCACTGCATTTTGCAAAAGCACCCTCCACATGGAAAAAGAACACCACTATTTGCAGAGAAAATCCCAAACAACGTTGACGGGATTCCCAATATGTGAAACTTCAATTCGATTATTTCATCTGTTAATTAATTCCATGATCTTTTTAATTGGACTTAAGAACGTCTTGGACGAGTTTCAACCAAGATAAAAATAGTTAATATCAAATTTAAAGAGCAGGAGGACATCATCTGCATCATGTTTTCAAATAAGGATAATTTTGTGCTAGGTGCCGATTTCGACCCCCGACTTGGCACGGACTCCCGTTGGGATTCGTACCTGGACACTGACGTATCGCCTCGTGGTTGATCGGAGAGTCCTATTCTGGAAGTGCTCTGCCATAAGATGTCCATGTGATGGGGGGTGAACATACATGATATTTGCCGACAAAATCAAACATGTTGGAACGTGCATGAAAATGGATGGTGGCATCGATTTGTCCGGTGCCGGAAAAATCCATGCCTGAAACGTGAGTTGACGAACCACGAACCCACCACACAACCAACAAGTGAATCCGAAGCGAGAAGCGAGTGAGAGTGGCAACTGCTAGCATGACGGGCTTTCGCCACTTGAGTGTTGGGGGTCGTTCGTCTCAATATGAGATATGAGGGTGTGTCCACTAGAAATTTTGTAGAACCTATAAAAAACACAAATGTCGCCATCAATTAGCATCGTTGTCTACTCGGTCGCTAGAAGAGTACATGCGAGATTGGTTTTCAACAATAATAGGTCTTCGTATGTCTACAGCTTGAAATTAGGCATAAACTAGACATACAAATGCAAATTCGACATTTGAAGCATAGAGGCAATCAAATAGGCACCTAAATGAATTGCAATCTGGGCCCGTCACCTCACGTCTATGCAAGTCGCAAACCAAGTTTTTCGCATATATTTGCCCTTCGAATAAAAAAGACGCGTATATCATCTCAAAATTCAAGCTCACACAAGGACCCAACTGATTTCGCTACTATCGAGCAAGAACAAGAGTAGAAGAAGATCTTGGAACAACATTCCATGCATATTTCAAATTCTAAAATCATTATTTGGGGCATGAACTATCACAAACCCGTCAATTAGAAATATTTTATTGGATACACTACTACTTTGTTACACCAAGCAGGACGTGGGTGGTTCACAAGGATAAGGTGCAGGGCAGTCAACAATTTGAGGCATTGTGTACAAAAGATCATTTGCATTAACCAGTATATGTACTTTAATGAAACTTGTTTAATAATTCAAGCGCATATATACTGTAACAAACCCGGCATAATCTATGCCACTAAGTTACGTTGCTTGGACGGGCGCCCGTATTCCGAATAGGCTTGCCGGATTTCATGTCGGAAAATCGAGGATATTCCCCATTCAGTCTTCTCCACGGCGAGGAGAACTCTTTGCCAACCAACCTTGTGAAGAAGCTTAGTAGAAGCTTCCTCCTCAAAAAAGGACGACCGGATAATGCCTCGCACTATCCGGCCGCCGCTTGAGGTCTCGCGACTTTCAACGGCGGAATGCAAGCCCATTGCGAGTATTCAAGGTCCTTCGCATATTCACAAATGCGTAGAACTGAAGACGCTACCTTAGCGACAAGGCTCCAAGCGGACGTCATCTTCACGAAATTGGGGGATGCGGCGTGACTGGTGCCCATCCCACAAGCACTGTATTCGGTGTAGCAGACATAGTGAACGCAGAACATGTTGTTGCAGAGGGCGAAGACAATGGTGCTGGAGTAGATGACGACCGGCTCTCCCTCGAGGCCCAAGATGAAGCGGACGATGATCCTGTCAATGGCATTGACGCTACGACCTTTGCCGCAATCAATAACCTCTTGGACCTCAAGATCCATGACATTCACATTGAAGAAGCTGTTAGGGATTTGGCCCTAGCAAAGGGGAATATGGCCCTAAGCCACCTGGTGGTCATACATCTCGTGGCGCTGACCTGTAGGTGGTGATTGGAGGAACACACTGCCCATCTCAGCACGTGCACCAATCCAACAACCCCAGGATGGTCCTTTTGCTTGCCTCGAGCAAGGAACACCTGGAAGAGTACGCACATGTGCTACAGTCGCCAACATGACCATTGTGTCTAAGGCAGGCCAGTGACCGCAAAAGGATCCAGAGAACATCGCTGATACAGTGAACCTTTTACAAGACGCCAAGGCATACGAGCCTTTTCTTGAAGCTCTTGAATGTAACCAGCTCACTAAGAGCATTCTTGCTCGCATGCAGCACGCTCATCCTGATGCATTCAACAACATGTCGAAGATCATGGGTACGTTGGTGGCAGGTGGCATGGCCGACAAGCCTGATCTCGTCCAGCCATTCCAGGGTCGCAAAGCTAAGCATCCATCACATGATGATGCTCACAGCCTGACGGGTGACACTCATGATGATCGGTCGACAGACCCGAGTGGCTCTCGTCTTCTTCATCATTGTGAGAAATCAATAAACAAAAAACACCCTGAGGATAATGATGTAGCATTAGGCATTGAGATCTCAAAGGCTCTAAAGTGCCTGAGTGAATATCCCAAGTTTGGCATATTCGAATACATGGATTTGGCCACGTGGAATCCATGCATGGAGCTCTTGCTTAAGCTCCAGAACATCAAGCAACAAGATTGGGGTGTAGTCAGGGTAGCTTTCCCTTATAGCACATCTCTCTCATCAATGAAGAACCTACTCAAAGTAATATACATGGAAACACCTCAATCGGTCCCCAGACCTCTGTGGGAAGACATGTGGAAGATACTTATAGACTTGTACGGTATGGAGTCCATCTCCCAGCAAGCATCCAGATGCCGGTCAGAAATCCGTTAGGGTGACCGCAAGCTTGCGGAATACCTTCAGGATTGGAACAACACATTGGAAAAAATAACTCATGAGGATCGCTATCCCATGTGACAAATTGTGAAATGGCTCACCAATAAACTTTTTAACGAGTCCCTCACTCGTGCTTGTATGCTAGACCCCCAAGGCAAGCCTTGGACCAGTTATGCTAAGTTGTGTGACTTCATCATTGGAAAGTACAACTCCATGCCGGCCAATAATGGAGTGAACATACGTTGCGGCCAGCATCACTAGCAAGAAAGAAACAAGCGTCAGCACTCTCCCCAACATGGTGAGCATAAGCTCCCTCGACATGGGTCGGGCAACCACCAATACTATAAGCAGCAAGAAAGCCACAAGAAGCGTGCGGATGGCAAGGCCAAGATAGGAACTTTTAAATGCTACTACCGTGGGGAGATTGGGTACTATACGTTTGAACGCCGCAAGCGCCAAAAGGATCGTGCTCATGGAAATATCAACAAATAGGACAAAGGAAAGCAGGACAAGGGACAAGGAAACCGCCAGAATGCCAAGGGTGTCAATGGTGGTCACAAACCAGCAGTTCGTGGGAAGGATTTTTTAATCCCCTAGTGGTCAATAGTGGGAAACCACTAGGGGTTGTGGTTGAGAGATCCTTGGATGTTGAATGCGCTTTCATGTTTGAGGATGATGATGCGAAATAGTTGGAACGCCTTAATGGACCTCTATTTTCTACTGTTTTTTGCTCCCACATGAGTAATTTCTCTTTGTATCTCTCTCGCTATTGTCTACTCTTGTATCTCATCGACGTTGAATGCTTCCNCCTAGTGGTCAATAGTGGGAAACCACTAGGGGTTGTGGTTGAGAGATCCTTGGATGTTGAATGCGCTTTCATGTTTGAGGATGATGATGCGAAATAGTTGGAACGCCTTAATGGACCTCTATTTTCTACTGTTTTTCGCTCCCACATGAGTAATTTCTCTTTGTATCTCTCTCGCTATTGTCTACTCTTGTATCTCATCGACGTTCAATGCTTCCAAAATCACACTTGCTTTATCGTAACCACACGACAGAGATGAAATAAAGTGCTTGAGTCAGCAAATGTAGCCTACCAGATGAACTCACTCACACAAGTGATTGCTGCAGTTCCAATCTTTGCGGGTGTGAAGAAAGAACTCTTGAATGGATAGAAAATATTGTGTGATGTTAATGAAGGACACTACATGTGTGATCAAGTGGGTGAGTATATTGAGCTACGTCGTAGCACAAAACAATTTCGCGTGCACTTGTTGCATGCCAAACCTCCAAAGAGTCTGTGCACATGCTCCTCACATGAAAAGATGACAATGCAATTTGTGGGTCATTTGGTTGGGGAACGCATGTAACGCTGCACACGGATCCTATCCGCGAATCTTCAGATGGATCCGGACCCGGAGGTCGGATCCATAGCCTGGATCCGGATAGGAGGAGATGGATCCTGGATCCGTGGATCCTCAGGATTCACGAATCCTGACATACAGATTCACGGATCTTTGTGTGGCACACATTCTGACAACTATGTTCATGTTCTCACAACTCTTAACAGTGACATGAATTAAAAATTGTCCTAAGGTAAACAGAAACTATGGGTCTCAGCACACAAATTTCATCACGTGTGTTAAAATGCAAATGCTCTGATGCAAGGGAATCACAAGGCAAAGCTTTTCATGAAAGGAACATTCTCCTTGGGTAAACAGCAGCTATGGGTCTCAGCACACAAATGTCATCCTATGTGCTGAGACTAAGTCTCAGCCTCCCCAACCAACTCGACCATCCCACCTCCCTCTAGGCCCTCTGTAACCCCTGCACCCTCTCCATCCTCCCCGTCCTCTTCGTCTTCCTCATCTCCCTCATCATCTAACTCCATCACCTCACCCTCAGCACTACGGCGACGTTCATTGACCAACTTCTCCTCTGCCTCCAACTCTGGGGCAACGTCACCATTGGGGGCCACTGGGAAACTGACAAGACTTGGATCATTGATCCAAGACTTGAGCAGCATCAGGTTCTCGATGGTCAGGTCAACCAAGGACTGCCGGAAATCTGTGATGATATGGCGTCCCAGAGAGAAGAGTCTCTCTGAAGGAGTACTCACAGCTGGCACAGCAAGCAGGTCCAGTGCTGCCAGGTGGAAAGTGGGGAAGTCCGTCTGGTTCTTCTTCATGTAGGTCAGCACTCGGCAGTTCCTGCCCTTCTTCGGCTCCTTCGCCCAGCACTCCACCTCCAGCTCTAGGGATGAGGGTGCAACCTGCACTTGGGCTTTTTCGGGTTCTGCAAACATGTCTGCTCCTGCGTCCTCCAGTGCCGCCTCAAGGATGGTCGGTTCTTGCCGAAGTCTGCTGCTACGCCGTGGTTCTGTCTGGTTGCTTGCGGCCTCGGATCCCACTGCTGCACTGGACGCCGTTGCTGCACAGAACTTGTACAAAAATTACAATAAGTCAAACTACTTACACGAAATGANCCTGTTCCTGCTGCTGTTGTGGAAGATGACGCAGCCGTCGAGCTGTTGCTTTCACCACGCCCACTTGCACGTGCTTGGGCACTTGCGGTAGCGGCGGTTGCGGCCACCACTGCAGCTGCAGCCTCAGCTGCCTCGCGTTCCTGCACCACACGGTCATGATAGGGCCTGAGCAGCTCCACGGCCTTGACGTGAAGCTCCGCAGCACTGTTGATGCCGATTTTGGGATGAACCCGCTCGTAGAAGCGAAGCCTGAATCGTGGGTCCAGGCATGTAGCCAACACGTGGCGTTCAGTGCAAAGGCGGGCGTACTTCTCCAACTTGGCAATGCTGGCCGACAGGCTTCAACTCCACCATCAACTGCTCCTTGAAGTCCAGACGCCCAGCAGCACCGCGACGCTTGCTTTTCTTCTCGGCTGCCAAGGCCTTCACCAGCCATGTCTGCATCTTCTCAAGCAGTGAGGCAAAGAATGGGATGACGAGTGAGAGGGTGGGGTATGATGCACCCGAGATGTCTTCCGTGAAGCCCTTGAAGGGCTTCAGGATGACGGTGACCTGTGCGATGAGCTCCCAGTCCTCAAAGCTGGGTTTCAGGTGCGCACCGTCGCTGCCATGCTCCTCCAGCCAGGTGTCAAGAACACTCTTCACAGCAATGACACGTTCAGCCATGTCCANTGTACGCCTCGTCAATCCAATGGGCTGTGACGCCCAGATACTTCACGTTGTTCTCTGCTTTCCACCCGTCCATCGTGAAAGAGATGGCGGACGTCACGGCTGCCAGCTGCGTCTTGATGCGTTCGCGGTACGCCCGGGAGGCGATGCGGATGGCCCGTGCGATGGTCATGCGCCCTGGTACTGCTGCTGCCGGGTTAGCATGGACAATGGCCTTCGCCAAATAGAAGCTTTCAATGGACAAGAACAAAAGGTTCTTGTCCACTGCGTGCTTCCACAATAGACTGTGGAAGTACTTCTTGTTGAAAAGCACGCCAACGCCCGTCACGCCGCGTGCCAGCTGCGAGTTCTCTGGATTGTTTGGCGGTGCATCTTCTGCCTCTGCAACAGCGACTCTTGCCACCTCCAGCTTGGCAGCGGCAACCATCGCCTTCAGCTCACGGTAGCGGTTGGCATGAATNATGAAGCACATGGCGCGGACGGGTACACCGCCAAGCTTCTTGAAGGATCCCCATATGAAGGAATCCTTCCGCTTGCGCTTGTCACCGACGACCTCGTCTTCCTCCGAGTCCTCATCTTCGTCGTCAGGTGTGGCTATCTCCTGCTCGGCTGCAGCTGCTTCAGTGGTGGCGTCGTCTTCAGCCATGACGACTACGTGTGGGTGGACTCGGTGGCAAAACTGAGAACCGTGGAGCTTCACCAACGCCCACCTGCGGGTACTTGTCCGAACAGAGTGGCGGCGATGCAACGGTGCACCGCGTTGCAGCTGAACGCGGTGCAACGGTGCACCGCGTAGCTGATCGACTTGGTTCGCTGATGTAGCAGATCAATGGCTGAACATACCTCGTCCAACACGTCCGCATACGATGGATCCACAGCAGCACTGTCGATGAAAGTGCGGCGGTTCCTCATTGGTTCGAACAACACAGATGTCATAATGAACCAATCGTAGTGCACGGAGTGAGTCACTCCACTATGGCTGCCCCAAGAGGATCACGCATGTGTNACCGGATCCAGGAGGGTGGATCCGGATTCGAAGATCCGGATCCTGGATCCGGATTCACGGGTAGGTGCCACGGATCCTAGGATCCGTGTGCAGCCTTAAACGCATGCAAGGTTTAGTTGACATAAGAGTTGACGAGTTCATCAGTGATTCTCGTGTGCAGCAACTAGGATTAAAATGCACGCCTTGTGAGGGAAATTTTACCATCGGTGATGACCGTGAGGTCGATGTACTCGACACATGTTGGGGAAGGCTCAAGCTTGGAACTCTCACTACAATTTTCAATTTTACAGTCATTGAATTGATAGATCATTTTGGCGTTGTTTTAGGTGATCCTTGGCTTAATGAGCACAAGGCAACCGTGGGTTGGGTCACAATGACCTTCACTCTACAAAAAGGCCAGCGTTCCACCACACTTTTGCCTATGGATAACTCAAATTCCTCTCAAAATATTGAACAATCCGTCCTTAAGGCGCTTTAATTGAAGCGATACTTGTCCTTAAGTTCATAATGTATTCCTAGGACAACTTCGTAAAGTCGATGACGACAATGTACAGTCGTGCTCGAGTGATGTAGATTCTCTCCTTGAAGATTTACTTGATGTTTTTGGCCCATTCCTAGATGGCCTACCGCTTAGAACGGAATTTTGGTCATAAAATCCCTCTCGAGCTACGAGCAAGGCCATCGTTTCAGCCCATGGATTACCTCAGTCCTGCTCAGCATGAAGAAGCCGAACGACAGATCAAGGATATCTGGCCAAGCGATGGATTGAACGAAGTAGCTCTTCATTTGGAGCTCCCATCCTATTTGTCAACAAGAAAGATGGAGGCTTACACATGTGTGTTGACTACCGTGCTTTGAACAGCTTGACGGCTAAAAACCGTTATCCCTTGCCAAGGATTGAGGGTCTCTTTGACCAACTTCAGCATGTAAAGGATTTGTCTTCCCTTCGTGTGGCTCAAGGATATCAGCAATTTGGGATTACTGAAGAAGATGTTCCTAAGCCCACGTTTTATATGCATCTATTAAATTATTAGTTTCGAGTGCTGAAATTTGGTCTTACCAACGCACCAAGAATGTTCCAAGCCAAAATGAATCACATTTTCCATGAAGATTTGGGTCAAACTATCTTGGTGTACCTTGATGGTATCTTGGTGTTCTCAAAGGATCACGAGGAGCATGTACAACATGTGCATACCGTGCTAGAGATCCTTCGCAAGGAGAAGCTATTTTCCAAGATGGAAAACTGTGCTTTTGCACAACCCAAGCTACGATACTTGAGCTTCATTGTTGGCAGCGAATGAATTCGAATGGGTCCTTGCAAAGTCCAAGCTGTTGTGGACCAACCTCGACCATCCAATGTGGGTGTAATACGAGCCTTCCTAGGCTTGGCGAATTACTTCCATTGCTTCATGCAAGGCTGCTCTAGCCTTGTCGCTCCACTCACAGCTCTCACACACAAAGACGTGAAATAGACATGGTCTGATAAGTGTGAGCATGCATTTGTGTGTGTCAAGAAACTGTTGAGATCTGCATCTGTGCTTGCACTCCCGAATCCCGAAGAACCATACGAGGAGCTCTGTGATGCAT
>SZWC01004321.1:120209-157622 GCA_023375785.1 Penium margaritaceum
TGGGAGACCTTGGGTGGACCAGATCTGGGTTTTCCTTGCTCCAATGTTGATGACCAAGAGACACAGCATTGCTTGGCCGAGTTCCGTGAGCACTGGGACCAGCAGGCAGCTGCTGCATTGGTGCAGCGAATCTCCATCACAGGCATTCGGAGCGGGTGTGCCGCCATCTGGCCATACAGCGCGACGCACAGCACGGCAAGGGTGCCCGTGGCAGGAGGAGGAGGTGCCTGCAGCTCCAGGGGCAGGAGCTCAGAGAGTGTTGGCCCTCTCCGATCACTTTGGGATAAAGCCTGCATTCATTGGCGTCTAGTTTGGGAGTTTCCACACCTTTTTACACCAGGCGTGGCGGCAGAACTCTTTCCGACACATGGATGTGCCAATCCGTGGCGGCTTGGCTCTTATTTTCCATAGATGAAATGAAAGAAGAAGCTCACTCTTGCCGTACGTCTCTCTGCCCACCCACGGCAGAGAGACCTACGGCAAGAGTGAGCTTGTGAAGCGAAAGGGGTGTTGGGGAGTACAGGCACGGACCCCAATGTCTTGTTGCAACCCAGTACCTACCTCAGGCGCCCATTTGCGTGCAAAGTAGGGCTTCCGTCTCTCAGAAGGCAACGATATTTGCCGGGGAAAGCAATTTCTTGAAGATGGCATGCCGCCGGGCGAGCGCAGGCGCGCTCCAATCGATGTGGATGTCCCCGACGCGGCTGACGACGACGATGATGGCGATGCCGCCTCTAGGTGTGGCAGATCTGCTGCAGCAGCTGACTCCCCTACTGCTGCAATGCCCCCAGCAGAGGAGTCCATGCTGCTGCTTCCTTCATCCATGGCTGCACCTGCTCCTTCTTGTGCGCCTTCGTCAACGTCCATGGCCATCGCCTCATCCTGCAGCCAGCATGCATGCAAGAAGCGGAACGGTATGGGTGCCAGGAGAGGGAGGAAGAGCATGAGAGGGGTTCTCCATCGCAGGTAGGCAGAAGAGAGGGAAGCATAGACAGTGGTAGGGACCAATGGCAGGACAGATGAAGGGGAAAGACAGAGACTCCCCTTGAGGGGAGAGCAGGAGGGCAGGGGGGATGGAAGCCAGGAACAGGAGATCGGGAGAATCAGAGGATTGAGCTGTGAAGGAAGCTGAATCCACATCTCTTAGATCCAATATGGATTGAGGGCAAGGTCAGGAACAGAAGGGAGGGGGTACAGCGCACCTGAGGGCCAGCATCAACGGCCATCTCCTGCATATGCTGTTCCTCGTGCCGGAGCATGGCCTCAGACGAGCGTACAAAGAACAGCATGTCCTTGAACATGTGGCTGCTGTTGCCCCTCGCTGCACTGCCGCTGCTGCTGCTGCTGCCGCTGCTGCTGCTACTGCCACCGAAACCACGGCCAGCTGATCTGGGCGACACGTCATCCTCCCCTCTCTTTGCCCCTCGTACGAAGTACAAGTCGAGCATCTGCTGCCAGTATCGAGGGTCCATATCAAGGGCAGACTCCTCCCTCCTCCTGCCCATCCCATCTTCCTCATCTGCACTGCTGCCGCCAAGCAGCCACTGCTGGGCTGCTCCTGAGACTGCTGCAGCAGCAGAGGGGGGCAATGTGCCAGGCGCTGCTGCAGCGACAGCAGTTGCTGCTGCGGCTTCATGCGGGAGGTTCTCAGAGTGCTTTCGGATGATTTCCAAGAGGTCCCTCCGACTGCAACGAAAAAAAAAACGCAAGCGAATGCAGGAGGGCTGCAAGTCAAGGCAAGTCATGGGGTTGCGTGCAGCGACCACGTACTTGCTCCGTTCATGTTCATGTGGGCTTCCAAAAACTGTCCTTGACAAAGGTAGGAAGTTGGTGGGGAGAAGGTTTGGGTGGTGGGGAGGAGGTTTGGGTGGTGGGTCCCTGGCTGCCTCCACAAATTTCTCTCCTACCCCGCTAGTCAGTTCCTGCTTCAGCTTTTCAGCAGAGTGGACAGGAGACGTATGTCAAGCAAACGGGCATGATGTGACGTATGGCCAACAGCACTTCTTCCTGGCAGCAAGGTACCTCAGCGTGTCACCCCTTCCCTATCCTTCCATCAGATAGCCATCTTCAGCAGACTTCGTCCGTTCCGCAGACATTTTCCTCCTCCCCTTCGGCCTCCAGCAACCAGGAAGCTGCATGGTGCATGTAAGCTCCTCGACTGTCTAGTGAAAACGGCCACAGCCTCCGTCATCGTCGTCGTCGTCACCACCACCACCACCACCACCACCACCACCACCACCACCACCACCACCACCACCACCACCACCACCACGACCACCACCACCACCACCACCGCCACCACCACCACCACCACCAGCACCACCACCACCACCACCCCCACCGCCACCACCATCATCATCACCATCATCATCATCATCATCATCGTCGTCGTCGTCGTCATCTTCAGCAGCAGCAGCAGCAGCAGCACCACCACCACCGCCACCACCACCACCACCACCAGCACCACCACCACCACCACCCCCACCGCCACCACCATCATCATCACCATCATCATCATCATCATCATCGTCGTCGTCGTCGTCATCTTCAGCAGCAGCAGCAGCAGCAGCACCACCACCACCGCCACCACCACCACCACCACCAGCACCACCACCACCACCACCCCCACCGCCACCACCATCATCATCACCATCATCATCATCATCATCATCGTCGTCGTCGTCGTCATCTTCAGCAGCAGCAGCAGCAGCAGCACCACCACCACCGCCACCACCACCACCACCACCAGCACCACCACCACCACCACCCCCACCGCCACCACCATCATCATCACCATCATCATCATCATCATCATCGTCGTCGTCGTCGTCATCTTCAGCAGCAGCAGCAGCAGCAGCACCACCACCACCGCCACCACCACCACCACCACCAGCACCACCACCACCACCACCCCCACCGCCACCACCATCATCATCACCATCATCATCATCATCATCATCGTCGTCGTCGTCGTCATCTTCAGCAGCAGCAGCAGCAGCAGCACCACCACCACCGCCACCACCACCACCACCACCAGCACCACCACCACCACCACCCCCACCGCCACCACCATCATCATCACCATCATCATCATCATCATCATCGTCGTCGTCGTCGTCATCTTCAGCAGCAGCAGCAGCAGCAGCACCACCACCACCGCCACCACCACCACCACCACCAGCACCACCACCACCACCACCCCCACCGCCACCACCATCATCATCACCATCATCATCATCATCATCATCGTCGTCGTCGTCGTCATCTTCAGCAGCAGCAGCAGCAGCAGCACCACCACCACCGCCACCACCACCACCACCACCAGCACCACCACCACCACCACCCCCACCGCCACCACCATCATCATCACCATCATCATCATCATCATCATCGTCGTCGTCGTCGTCATCTTCAGCAGCAGCAGCAGCAGCAGCACCACCACCACCGCCACCACCACCACCACCACCAGCACCACCACCACCACCACCCCCACCGCCACCACCATCATCATCACCATCATCATCATCATCATCATCGTCGTCGTCGTCGTCATCTTCAGCAGCAGCAGCAGCAGCAGCACCACCACCACCGCCACCACCACCACCACCACCATCATCATCACCATCATCATTCTCACCACCACCATCATCATCATCATCACCATCATCACCACCATCATCATCACCACCATCATCACCACCATCATCATCACCATCATCACCACCATCATCATCACCACCATCATCACCACCATCATCATCACCATCATCACCACCATCATCATCACCATCATTATATTGAGTAGTCACCACTCCTGGCCGGCTTCATACGACCATCAACTGTTTCCTGTATGTGAAAGAGAAATGCTGAGTCAGATCCTGCTGGGATGTGCTATGGACCGTTGGACTTGAACTAGCCCTCCCCAAAGCCCAGTGTTGGAACGTCCCCCTGCTTGGTTCCGACAGTGATGACTGGGGATGGAGGAGGAACGCAGACAGCTGTCTAGCTTGTTGGGCCGGTGGTTGCAGCAGCAACACAGTTGGCGCTCTTTCTTTCACAACGGTGAGAACAGTGACGACGGTGCCAACGGTTCACACCAATCTCTTGCTCCTCCTCCTCATGCCTGACTTCGGGCCATCCACAAGTTTCCGCCGCTTTCCAGAGACGGCGGCAAGGGGCTATGCAGACTGGCATGAAGGTGGTTCAGCTTTACGACCCTTCGCTTTTCGCTGCAGCAAGCCCTTGCTTTGGTCGTACGAACGCGTCGAGTAGCATCACAGGACAGCATCAACCGCCACTAGCCGTAGCTGTCTGCTGCGTTTTCCTTGCCGCGGAGGGCACCAGCGCCAAACGGGGGAGGGTGCCGTCGCCTTCCAGCAAAATGCCCATGACGCCAGTGCGGAACTCCATCACACCGTAGCAGGACGCTATACAACCACTGTCCAACGATCAGGAAGACCAAGTACCGTGTACACCCGACAAGCAATGCTGCAACACGCCACTCAGGTCGCGAAGCCCAGACTCATGGGGAGTTTCAGTCCGACCACCCAGCCATAGCAAGCAGGCTTCCCGTGACCCTGCTGATCCGTGCCAGCGCACGACACGTGGAATCGTTTACGCGTCCTGCGAACCAAGCCACCGCCTCCACCTCCGCCGCCGCCTCCGCCTTCACCAACCTGCATTGCTCCGCTATGTTTCCCGGCGGCGTACGTGGCGACCGCAATGGCTCCTCTGCAACGGCTTCCATCGTTGGAACTTTGCGAGCTGGCTCCGCCGTGGCATCTTGGTGCGCCTGCGCGACAACCGACTCCTCTCCATTCGCCGACTGCATGGACATGACTCAGCGAAGTCAGCTGGACGTCGACAAAGGAAGAATATTTGACGCCCTCCTCCCTGTTCTCATGTCCACCTGTTCGTTCGGCCCTCGCCTTGTGCAGATGGTTTGTCGTTTCCTTGAGTATGGCGATGGGCAGGTGGGCGCATGGGCAAGCGCATGACGTCGCCAGATCGCGCTATCAGAGCGCGAGCAGAGCTGGCGAGCAGGTCCATGGGGCCAGCCCATGTCGTATCACGTGACCGTCCCCTGTCATCGGACGGTGCTTGGCTTCGCTCCACAAATCTTGCTGCTACGAGTGGATGCTCCACGGCCGTCGGATAGAAACGAACAAAAAGGTCGTTTTTTCGACCAGATCGGTCAACAAAAGCAGCCGTTTTTGTGCTTTGGGAGAACATTCCCACGACGATGCAACCTGCGAAATCGACTTTGACGCCTCCAACTGCTCTTCCGACGTCCGCGCCCACGACCTAGGGCTCCGTTTCCCAGGCCGACCGAAAATTCTCTTAAACTTTTACGTTGCTGAAGCAGCTTTGAATTGCGAACTCCATCAGCTTGATGGATTAAATGGCCTCATAGCGAAGCAAAAGAGGACTAAACCAGTTTTAAGAAGGACTATGATCCGTATTGCATGGAAAATATTTCCAGTCGCCGGGACACACTGCTTTCTTGACCTGCATCCGACAAAACCAGTCTGCACGCATTGCTTGCTGTTAGTGGTGCATGATCCTGAACCACCAGCGTTTCACAGCATCAAGAGAAGGCCCCCGCTTAAGACATGGCCTTCTAAGAACATTGTCCCCACCTTTGGTCTCACAAAGCAACCTTTGCATTTAAGCACTAAACAAATATTGAGAAACGGTTACATTCCACCATGGAAGGGAGAACAAATTTCAGGAAATAATCATCCTATTTTTCAATTCTACCCTGTTATCCAATTTTTTTGGGTTAAGAAACATTCAAGCCTCGAATTTTCATATTCGGATGCAAGAATCCAAAGGCTGGAAACCCCAAAGCCACAAACCATATTTTTTAGGATGGAATTAAATCAGAATAATCCTCTTCTCTCATGGACACTTTCGCCATCGACCAACACTATAAATAGCTCTATTAGACTTACGAGAAGCCAAAGCACATCGCGCGCCACTGTCGAAAACGAGTGAACTAGGCCAAAACCGGAAATAGGTCGCAAATACAAATGAGGGGTCGGAAAAACAGCAAACAGCAAGAGTCGATTGCGGAAGTCCAATCCAGACCAAAAAAAAATATGAGTAGACTGTTCGCCCATCGAACCGGGTCACATTGCTGCAGGCAAAGGTTACTGAGATCGTAAAGTTTGACAAGGGGTCCGAAGACCACCAACCGTCAATGTTGCAACAAGTGCAAGCGATGGAGTGTAAAAGTCGCAAAACGATACCGGCACTACTGAATTAAGAAGCCTCTCATAGCTTTGTAGGCACCGACATAGTTTGAAATCTAGGTTTACAGACCAAACAAGGGGTTTTTTACAACAAGAAAAAAAAAAAAAAAACTTCGACGCACATCTGCACATCCAACGACTTTGCGAACCAATCCGAAGGCGGATTTGAGATCTCCACCACATAACGACATGTACAGCTTGTTTGGTGAGCGACCACGAATTCATCCTCGGGCGAGGTTCCTATAGTGGCACAATCCGTGGGTACACTAGTGCAGCGAAACAATCAGCATTGATGGCAGATAATGACAATTACAAGTGCCACACGACCTAGATGCGGTTACGAGTAGTATATGTGGACGCAACAGATAAAGTTGTACAAGTCACAAGACATCAACCGATATCCTTGGAAGTGGCGGAAAAATATCAACAACCCTAAGCCCAAGCATGGCTATGGAGACAAGAGAAGTGGAAGAAATCTCAGTACTAAAGGCGACTACATTGGCTTGGACACCTGAGAAGTCCGTAGCCATTCCCAAGGAGATTACACCACTTGTCAACGAGTTCGAAGAGGGTTTTCTTGACGAATTGCTCCGTGAATTACCTTCGTAACGAGGTTTTGGTCATGAGCTGACCAAACTCAAGGAGCTTGACGAGATGCTCGGTCAAGGGTTCATTAGACCCTCGACTTCACCTTACATGACACCTATGCTTTTTCTGGAAAGGAGAACCGGAGAGATGCAGACGTGTGGGAACCATTATGCGGTGAACAATACCACCACCAAGGACTCCTACCCCCTTCCTCGAGCGGACGAACTTTTTAACCAATACTGCGGTGCATGGACTTCCATTGGAATTGACAGAAGTAATGACTATCGTAGGATCCGTGTATATGACAAAACATCAAGAAGACAATGTTATGCACCAAACACGAGCACTTGGAGTTCATGGTTATGTCAGTTGGACTCACGAACATCCTCACAATATTCACGACGGTGATGAAAAATGTATTTCGTCCGTGCCTCAAGTGCTTCATCCCAGTGCTTTTTTATGACATCGTGGTGTATAGCCACACGCTAGAGGAGCACAATGGACATGTCCAAAATGTTGTCAAGAAATTTGAAAGAGAAATTTCACGGAAAGCTCTAGAAATGCAACCTCGGACGCACTTAGATTGGGTTTTGGGACAACATCATCCGTGGCGGACGGATCACCGTGGACTCGAAGAAAGTGTATGCATTTGCTAATTAGCCGACGCAAACAAACGTTGAGGACGAATAAACATTTTTTGGATTCTAGAACTTCTTCCGCCGATTCGTAAAGGACTACCCTCAGTGTCAAGGCCTCTCTCTGCTCACTAGTTAAACCACCAAGTGGAGTTGGGGAGACAACGATAAACAAGTGTTTAAATCAGAGAAATGCTTTGACATCGGCGCAATTCTCTAAAGATTCGCAGATCCAACGATGGACTACGTGGTGTTCACCGATGCATCTAGTCGAGCAATTGGAACCGTTCTCCTCCAATACAACGACAACTGAGAACAGCCAGTTACGTACATTTTGTAAAAACTATCCAGGCCGGAACCCAAATACGCTCATAGTCGTGCACATGCTCAAAACTTGGCGGTGTTACATGGAATGCCAGCAATGCATTATCTGCACTGACCATCACACGTCAAAATATCTCAAGACTGTGCCAAATTTTAGTCATCGACAAACTCAATGGATAGAGTTCCTTGAGTCCAACTTCAACCAAGGCATCAAGTACCAACTCAGAAAAACAAATCAAGCGGATGTTGTAAGTCGATGACCAGACTTGATGGCCGAGATCACCAAGTTACTCGTCAAACGATACTTGTACTTCACAAGGCTGTTCATGAAGGGTTACGAGGAGCTCCGTAGGTATGACAAAACAAAATCCTGGCTCGACTATCCCTGCTAGCGACAATGATTCACTCGCCAGGTCGTCTTGTCACGGAATGAGGAGTTGCGACAGGTGCTATTGGAGGAGCGCGATAGCACCCGTCCAGGTGGCCACTCTGGCAAGGTCAAGATGTCTAGAAGCTCCCTAGTGTTATGGATCGGACAAGATGCACAACACTGGGGCAGCTTTCTGCAAATCAAGCAGCATCCATCAACGACAAAAATCTCGTCACAGAAGGCCAACAGGACTATTCCAACCTCTCCCTATTCCGATGCAGTCGTGGATCGACATCAGCATGGACTTTTTTACGGAATTGCCTGCCACTTTTAAAGGCTACGAGGCCATCCTCGTGGTGGTGGAAAGGTTTTAAAATTTGTCGTTTTTTACCATGACAACGACCACTTTCACCGTAGAGGGAACACCAGGGTTGTTCCTAAGCCGAAGCGTGTGGCTACAAGGTGTGCCACAAACCATCATCACCGACAAAGATGACTGCTTCACTAGTCATTTTTGGTGCGACTGGTTGCCGTGTTATGGTGGGCTTATCTCACTATCAACGGCGTTCCATCCTCAATCCAACGGGCAGACCAAGGGAACCAACCAGACACTCACACAACGATTTAGCATATCTTGCAAACCGCACGGCACGGATTGGATGGCAAAATCTCCAATTGTTAAACTCGCATCCAACAACGCAAATTCCATTGTAATGGGTGATATTCTGGTAAAAGTGGTTTACAGTAAAATTTTTCGCCACACTAGTCTGACTTGTTTAGTCAGAGCAACATCCCCTTGGTGGGAATTCCTCAAACACTAGGGAGGAAACATGACAGACCCTTGGGATGACACAAGCAGCTATGAAGTCAGCAGGGGACCGACATCACATCGATGACGTGTTCAACGTTAACAATTGAGTCCGATGACAATACCTCGCAAAGCTCAAATCCCATTGATTCAGACTGTTTTTGTAGCGGGAGGGTCAATTCGGCCCTCCCTCCTCCCGTTGCGAGGGGTGGTTGGACACCATCCCTCACCATTGTGAGTGCTGGCCGGCGGCCAGCCCTTTGTTGGTCGCCTGCCAACTGGCTACAGGCAGGCTGGACGACCAGCGGCCGGTCAGGTGACTAGCCGGCCATCGGCCGGCCACCTGCTGGCTGCTGATCGACCTGGTTGTTTGATTCCATGGCCAGGAGGCTTGTGAGGCCTCGAGGGCTGAGGCTTGTATCCTCAAGCCCTCATCCTTACCCTCTCCAATCTACCTCCTTCAGTGAGCAAGGCGAGGAATAGAGAGAGAGAGAGAGAGAGAGAGAGAGAGAGAGAGAGAGAGAGAGAGAGAGAGAGAGAGAGAGAGATNCGAGGGCTGAGGCTTGTATCCTCAAGCCCTCATCCTTACCCTCTCCAATCTACCTCCTTCAGTGAGCAAGGCGAGGAATAGAGAGAGAGAGAGAGAGAGAGAGAGAGAGGTGCAAGAGAAAATGGAAAAGCGCCGGTGTGAAACTGCTCGACGTGCCTTGCACGTGACGATTTGACGTTGTTGCGTGAAAAAGACAACTCAAGTTCGTTTAGTACGAATGTTGAGTTTTGATAACAAAAAACTCGTGCAAACTCACGAGTTTGAGGTAATGAAAACCTTTTTTGATGCCTAGAACGAGGGGACAAGGTAAACATGGAAATGTGCCTTTGGAGACTTGAAATACTCAAGTGTTCCTGAATGGATTTTTTTATCATGATTGTCCCCGAGAGTGATGCGGAGAAGAAAATCCCACCACTAAGCTTTAGACGCCATTGTGCGAACTTCCACAATGGCTTCTGTGTAGGAGCTGGAGACCTGAATCTTTACAGTGGTTCTCAAAGCAGGTTGATTGTTGTGACTACCTTTGCAATTATTCCAGTGGCTACGTGACACATAAAGTGCCGCAAGTAGCTTCAACAGCAGTAGAAATTCCACAAGGGAGAATGGGCTTAAACATGAACCGTTTTAAGCAACGTAAATTACGTTAAAAAGCTCATGAGGACCTTTATTTATTTCTTCCTGCTCCTCTAAGATTCTCTTTCTCCCCCAAGGACTACGTTGATTTTTTCGGAACAAGATGGGGAGTGTCCATTTACAAACCACCAATTTCCCTCCTTTCCTCAAGAATCTCTCCTCTTGCGAACCAAACTTTAGAGTAGTACCCTTCCCCAAGACTAGAGACTCTCATGGCTTGAGATGTAAAGAAAACGAGGAAAGTGACAAATGTGGAAGCCTTCCCATCCTGGTGGCGCAAAAAGAAAACGTCTCCAAGGAGGCGCAATACGTGCCAAGAGGACTTGAGAGGAGGCCAAGGACGACAACAAGACAAGAAGAATACGAGCAATAGTGGAGGAGTTGAAAAGACTTGTTGGAACTTCCCCTCCTCCTCCTCTCCTTGTTTTGTGAGTGGCACTCACAACTCTTATCATTCTCGTTAAGTCTAATTTTCTGTTTTCCTATATTCTTGTTGCTACCTAGTGTCATGAGTCCCGGCCTAGGAAGACTAGTTTCAATATCCACATACTTGTGCCAACCGTGGCGGTATAGAAAATAGTATTTTCGTACCACGTGATTGTTCCAACCGTGGCGGCCTAGAAAAATAGAAATAAATTTCAAAACTATCTCACCGATTGTGAGATCAATGACACTTTGGAAGGTGACACCTCCCCAAGGCTGTGGAGTGACCCTTGCAAAGGTATTTACATGGAAGTTTTAGGGGTGATGGAATGGCAAGTACCAGACCTTCCAAGTCCAAGAAGGACAAGGTGGTGACAGCCTAACCACACGCCCTCAACGGAATCAAAATTTTGGGGACCTCCATCACAAGCACGGTTGTCAAGGCAACGGTAACCGTACCACTGAAGGCAATCTGTCCTAAACTCAGTGACACCAAGAAGCATGCGAAAGCCAAAAACATACTGGAAAAGCACATCGACGTGCATGTGGGTCACCCACACACAACGAGGGACGCGCTTGAGGAGGACCACCTGAGTGTGGATCCCGAAAAAGAGCACGACTTCTATGATGGAAAAGGCAACAAAGATTGCAATCATTGCTATTATTGTATGGGCAACTCAAGAAGATCGTTCAAGAGGGGCAAGGCGCTTGCCGGATCGTCTAAAGCTGCCGATAACGAGGTTGTTGACAACACCAAAGGCGCCAAAAGAAGTCACGTGAGAAATTCTCAGGAGCACGAGCCAGACAATACCACTGTGAGGGAAATTAGCAACGACCGTGGTAGGCTTGCTGAGGTGGCAAGGTGACTCAAGATCAATACCAACGGTGCAAGAGTGATACAACATGGAACAGTGCGGGCCCACTCTTCTTATGATGTAGTTATAATGAGACAGATCCATGCCCACACGAGTGTCAGTGAGGTGACCTTGCCACGAGGTGGCTTGAAGACAAGCTCTTCAAGTACGTGGTCAAGGAATGGGATGCGCATCAACCACACCTCGAGTGTTACCCCGTGACGTGGGAGGATTTTTGCGCTATCATGTACAAGAAGTGCACCCAAGGCGAGGAGACATAGTGTGTCTTCTACAAGGTCAAGGATTTCAGGCAGCTGGGTAGCTCGCTTAAGGCTTACTTGAGCAAGATAGCTACACTTATGGAGGAAGCTGAAAGCTTCACCGAGGGCGATGGGATCCAGACCCTCAAGGTCCCATAGTGCTTGTTGCTGGAGTACTTGTGTGAAGGTCTTTCCAGCAAGAATCTGAAGGAAAAGACCACCACGATGGCAATGGACCAGGCTTGGATAAGCTACAGGGCATTTGCATGACTACATGAGTGAAGTTTATTCAGCAAACCCAAAGCACTACTCAGATGCATGGCCAAACGTGCGTGCACAATAAGACTGCAACTAATGCATGGACATTGCAAGAGCTCGGGGGTCATCCATGCAGAGGGGCAGGGTCAAGGGCAAGCAGAATGCAAACCATCCAGTCAAGGAGACTGGTAGGCAAAAGAAACTTAGCCAAAAGCACAGCCGGGACAATGAAAAGCTGCAGGCGGAGCGTGAACTTTGTAAAATTGCCATCGGTAACAGACTCTACCATAATGTTATGCATCTTAGCCACTTTGGGGCTCAGTATCCTGAGGCTGGTGGTGCTCATGGACAAGAGGTCGCGGCGTTGGCCGCGACCACAACTGTAGACAGGGCCGTGGACAGGGTTGCAACCATGGCAATGGGCCCGGTCGTGGAAACAAACAGGGTCATGGTATGGGTGTTCTCCATCCCTAAGTGACGTTAGTGGGGGATCACTAAGGGGTAAAATTGGATCACAAGTGTGGGCTCATGCTTTCACATAAGGATGTGAAACAATTTGAGTTTGTGAAGAGTTCAAATTTCTGTATTGTTTTCTCCCCTCTTATGAACTTCGTTCTAAGCTTACTAATAGATATTACCCACTAAACCTTGCAACTTTGAACGAGATGCATGATTGAACAAGCCTAGTGATGGTAACACTGACCACTATGCAAGAGTTGTGTGACGTTGTAATTGAAGCAAGCACCCTGAAAACGAGGACATTTCCGCTACCTTTAGTCGAAGTTTTTGACCAAGTCATACTTAAAAACTAGAAGGTGCTAGCTGAATTCACAGTTATCCACAAGAAGGAGAATTGAGTGGGTGAATCATGGGATTTGGAGCCCACAGTACCAATTCCGTGTTAACCATGAACTCGGCTTGCTGTCGTTGAGCATGTTCACTGAAAATAATGGAGGGAACATGACAGTGCAAGCAAAAGGACACCTAGCTGGTGCTCCCAGGAGTGTATTACCCGGTACTTGAGGAGATGACGCCTTTGTTAGCCTTGGCTTTATCCAACAGGTGGGCCTGATGTACAAGCCATCAAATGGTGCCATTGTCTTTATGAAAACCGTACGGTACAAGTGATCGGTACCTGTAAAGTACGCATTGCATTCAAGGATACACACAGAGTATCACATTAAAGGTGCTCAACCTTCTTGACTTGTTTGACATGGTGCAAAGCGATCCCTGTCTTTACAAGAACAAGGTTGTGATGTATTTTGATTCAAAGTGCTTGACCCTTTGAAAGGGACAACGCCACTTTACGTTTATTCCAAGTACGGAATTCTCACCAGCCCGACTAAAAGTCCTAGCCAGCTTGTCTGCGATGTAGGTGAAGAGATGTATTTGACAAGGTTGCTGATACTTATTGCCTCTGCTACACAAAGAGGATGACGATTTTCAGAATGAAACACCACAAGAGATCAAATGTCTATTCATGGAGTTCTTGGATGCATCCTAGGCCCACCGGCTGGGCTTCCACAAGAACGACACATGGGCCACACGATTCCACTACAACCAAAGACAACCCTTCTATTCAGACCCATGTAGTACCTTAGTCTGGTGGAAATGCAAGAGGCCACATGACAAATCAAAGGGTATCTTGCAAAAGGATAGATCGTGCCAAGTAGGTCGCCGTATGGTGGACCAATCCTTTTTATGAACAAAAAAGATGGTGTTTACGCATGTGCATGCACTACTAGACACTGAACAAGTTGACTACGGATTGAGAAGCTGTTTGACCAACTCCATGGAGCAAAGGTATTTTTGTACTTGGATTTGTCTCAAGGGTACCATCAAATCTGCATCACGGAAGATGATGGGCAAAAAAACAACATTCTAAGCTCAGATGGAACACTATCGTTCATGAGTTTTTTGCTGTGGGCAAACAAATACCATGGCAATATTCCAATAAGAAATGAACTGGAAATTTTCCAAGAAACTCGGTCTTCTTGTCTTTGTTTACCTGGATGACATCTCAGGTTTTTCCAAATTAATGGAAGAGCACAGGAAACATTTATATGAAGTCCTCACAATCCTTTGAGGATAGAATTCCTATGTGGAAGCGAGCAAGTACAAGTTTACACAAGATGAGCTCAAATACCTTGAACACATATTCAGCACGAATGGTATCTGTGTTGATCCTCGCAAGATCCAAGCCATGGTGGATTGGCTGCGTCCAGAGAACGTTTCGTAGATACGGTCTTGTTCCTGGTTCTTGGATTGGGAGAAGGCCATTTATGATACTCTCGTGTAGCGTGGAGACAAAGATGCATTAGCAGTTTTCAGCTCTACCTCTCCTACGCCTTTGTTGACTGGGAGTCCTGGAGTTGCCGGAGCCACGTGTGGTGCTGGTTGCAACAAGGGAGGATGTGAGAAGAAGGAGACGGGCAAGACCGAACAACTTCTAAATCGTGTTCTGCCTTCCAACTTCCACCCGTTCACCATCTACGCTCCGTTCGGCATAACACTTGGTATCAGAGCCCAACGGTGTTGCAAAGGCATCCGAGTTCTTTACCCATCGATAGGACTACCTCGCACAAGCCATTAGCGCATCTCGCACGTCAAGATTTTGCAGACTCTGCGACTACGACATGAGGCGAGTGAGCCCAACCGACGACCAGTAGCGAGTCTTCAGCGACGACTTCGGCGATGGAGGAGCAGAATGTGCCGATGCACGCGAAACCTGAAGCGGTAGCAAACGCTGGCGTGTCAGTCTATGCGCCAGCTGGAGCATCCCCTACGGCTTTGACGACCAATCCGGTCGCGGACACAACGGCGACAAACCAGCCGCCCCTACCAACGGCCTTGACGACAACAGCAGAGACAACATGTGGCACTGGACGACAGGCGTGGATCAACTAGGAACTGGCGAACCGGATCTCCATGCTCGAGGGGATCAACAACCACCTGCTCCAACAACTCAAAGTCGTGATGGAGGCTCTTCGCAACACAAGCGTGCATGAATTGGAACTTGTCGAGAGAAATTCCCAACTCTTGAGCAAACCCAAAATTCATCTGGCTCCACCAAAACCGTTCGATCCTACAAACTCAAAAGGACCGACGGTTCGGATGTGGCTGACGAGTTTGGAGGTGTACTTCACCACTGTCGGGGTCAATGATGATTAGAAGAAAATTGACCTCGCGGCTGCGCTTTTGCATGGCACGACACTAAGTTGGTGGTCCTACCTAAAGACCATCCAACGGTAGCATGAGACCGTTAAAGCCTCATCAGCAGCTAACAGCACCCATCTCATATCACCGAACACAGGCATTCTACCCTTGGAGTAGAACAATGCACAGTGGCAAGACACGCATACACCACCAACCGACAAGAATGAATTTTTGCGCGCGATGCTCGCACGCTTTGGATGACTCAATAAGAAGTCCAACGTACGGTACAAGCTCCAATGTCTACGTCAGTAGTCTAGCATGGCAGAGTACATGAAGAGATTCCGCAAGTTCATCACCGGAGTAGACATCGTCCCCGACAAACTCTGTTTTCATTACAACAATGGCCTCAAGTGATGTATCCGGTGAGCAATCCCTATTTTTGGCATCCAGAATGACTTACCACAAATGATCACAGTAGCAGGAAGGATCGATAGTGCCAACTACAATGCTTGGATCCAGGAATCATACGGTTGGCGACCTCCTAACCACAATTATTATGGAAACGAAAAGAACCTGTCGACAGACTCCTCAACTCCGATGGAAGTGGACGCCATCGACCAGAGAGATGCGCGAACCTACTACAATTGCGGAAACATTTGGGCACATCACTCACAATTGTCGGAGCAAGCAGCGGGCCAAAAAGGGAGGGAAGTCGTAGAAAAATGAGTCCGGAGACGGTAAAATATAGGAGAGAAAGGTGTAATTATTGTCTGTGAGGAGCGATCTATGCCGGTCGATTGCCCATCTGAATGACCCACATCGCTATAGATGGTTTTTGCAAAATACGAGGGATATGAGCACGACCAACCGGCAATACTGCTCAAAGTTCAGGCTTGAGGATGCAAAAGTCGCACAACGTTACCGGAACTATTGGATAGAGGAGCTTTGCACACCTTCGTAAGCAAGGACATGATTCACAAGCTGGGTTTGTAGACCAAACCAGGGGTGTTTGAAGGAGTAACCGTCGATGGGAGATTGCAGATACGAAGACTTCGAGAGCCACTACAACTACAAGTGGGAGATATACGGGACGTAACAGTCTGGAGGTCTTGTCCAATGAGCGATCACAAAATCATCCTCAGACAATATTTCCTGTACCGGCACAATCCGTAGGTCGATTGGAATAACGGTGATGTCTACGTGGAGATCGACGGTGCCAAACGTCAAAGTTGGTGCTACAGAATCCGACAGCGAAAGCTATAGAGGTGGAAGCAGCAGAGGAAGTTGCGGAAACCAAAAAGCGACAACCTGTACAGTCAATACTGCTCAACGTGGCTAAGCACTACATACAACGAGGAGCTCATGCGTGGCTCATACAACTTGAGCCAATTTGAGAAGCGGAAGTGGCAGCAACTGACTCATCATCGGCCTCATCAGCCTCATCGACATCAATAAAGATCGCTGTTGTACCCGAAGAGTTCACACCACTTATCCAGGAATCGGACGTAGTTCCCGACGAACTCACAAGAACTCTACTCCATTCATGAGATAATGGCCATTGCATCGAGCTGAAGCCGGGCAGCAGAACTAAAGTTGGAGGGGCCTATCAGATGAGCGATCACGTGCTCATCGAGTTAAAAAAGCAGCTCGGCGAGATGCCCGGTCAGGGGTTCATCTGCCCATCCACGTTACCATATGTCACACAAGTACTATTCGTATAAAAGAAAACCGGTGAGATGCCGATGTGCCTGGATTATTGGGCTTTGAACGATGCTATTATCAAGAACCATTACCCTCTTCTCCGAGCTGAGGGACTTTTGGACAAACCTCGAGGGGCCCAAATATTCAGCAAGATTGAATTACAAGACGTATATCACTAGATACGTGTAGCAGATGCCGACATCGAAAATACGTTGTTCTGAACCCGCTATGGGCACTCTGAGTTCACGGTCATGCCGTTCAGACTCACAAATACCCTAGCAATATTTAGGGCAACAATGAACAACATTTTATCGACCATACCACAATAATTTTGTCGTGGTGTACCCCGACAACATTCTGGTGTATAGCCGTACCACGGAGGAACATGGTGGAAATCTTTGAAAAGTCCTCAAATTTTTACAAAATGCCTTTTTTTTGGCAAAATCTCAAATTGCTACTTTGGTCGTCGTTCGAACGAGTTATGGGGTCACGTCGTCAACGGCGGACGGATCACCATGGATCCAAAAGAGGTGGTAGCAGTCGCTGATTGGCCGACACCGACCAACGTTTGAGAAGTTCAGGTTTTTCTTGGATCTCCAATTACTACTGACGATTTGTACAGGAATACGCTGGAGTGTTAGCGCCTCCCTCCGACCTCACTTGAAAAGAGAACGAGTGGCAGTGGGGAGACGACAAACAAGAAGCGTTCACCGCTTTATGGAACACTCTGACCTCAACGCCAACCCTACGATTGGCTGATCCAACGGTAGATTATTTCAAGGCCACGGATGCATCAGACTAAGCCATTGTCGCGGTCCTTCTGTAAGACCATGGAAACGGCAAACAACCAGTCGCATATATGTCTCAAGAACTGGGAGGACCGGAACTCAAGTGCGTAGTACACGAGAAGGAGATGTTGGCGGTTCTGCATGCGATTAAGACGTGGCGATGCTATCTGGAGTGTCGCTGATGCATCGTGCGCACGGCCACCATGATTTAAAATATTTGAAGACGCAGTCGAATCTCAGTCGACGTCACACCTCATGGAAGAAGTTCCTTGAATCCAGGTTCGACTATGATATTGAGTACCGGCCAGCCAAAATCAATCCGGCTGACGCACTTAGCCACCGACCAGATTTAATGGCCGACGTGGCAATGCTACAGCTACAACGAGACCTGTACCTTGTGCAACTATTTGCACGAGGTTACGACCAGCACGACAGATATGATAAAGCGAAATTCTGGTTTGACGCACCCTATAGGCGACTGCGTTTCACTCGCAATGTAGTCATTCCCCCGAACGACGAACTTTGCCATGTGCTACTGGAGGAGTGCCATGACACCGGACCAGGTGGACACTTCAGACAGGACAAGATGCTGGCGAAGCTGGCAAAAAATTATTGGTGGGAAAAGATGCAATCCGACTGGGCCAACTTGTGCAAACCTGTGACACGTGTCAGTGACAAAAATCCCTTTGCACGAGGCCACCCGGACTTGTGCAACCGCTCCCTGTTCCGACGGAACCATGGGCAGACATCTTCATGGACTTCACCACAGGGTTACCGATCACACCATAGGGATATGATGCAATCCTCGTGGTTGTCGACAGGTTTTCCAGAATGTCCCAATTCATCCCGACGACGACCATCGTCACCGCCGAGGCAATGACCCGATTTTTTCTAAACAACATGGTCCGGCTACTTGGTGTACCAAGAACTATCACGAGCGATAGAGATAGTCGACTCACCAGTCATTTTGGCGCGGAGTAATGACCTGGTACGACAGAAAAATTAAACTTTCAACGCGGTTCATCCTCAAACCGACAGTCAAACCAGCTAGAATTTTTATACATCAGCAGGTTGGGATAGCAGCGTTGTTGATGCTACATGCAGGAACCCACGCCCGTTGCTTAAGTTGCCCCCTCAGTCTGTTGAACCAGCGTCTAAGTGTGAGAGCTCTGGTATTTGTTACTAAGAACTGCGCGCGCTAAAGTTAGCGTCCGACAACAGCTGAAAACTGGAAATGACTGATAAATAGATGGGAATGAGAAACAATGGGAGACCCCTCCAAATTCTAGCTCCCCCTCAGCTCTGTAGAGATTGTTACTCAATTTCTAAGCCAATCAGGAAAAAGACCTATTTTCTGGCAGACAGGGTTCTCTTGGTGAGCCCTGCCAGATGGCCGACGGCCCAAAACCTGGGCGTTGTCCCTTTTGCCTGAATACTAGACCATACCATAATACACACGCTACAAACGCAGTTGTACGGTTAAAATCAGCTGAAAAACGAGCAGTGAGGAGTTATGGTTGCCGAAACCAAGGCAGCGTCTACGCACATCCCCGGTACCATTAGTGCTAAAAGATCATGAAAGTTGGATCATAGGTAGTTTATGGCGCTGCGAATGTAACAGTGCAGTCAGATACGGTGCTACACGCATGCAGATGGTATATGTAGCAAAAATGACTGCTGGTGGAGCTGAGCACGTTAGAGGGAGGAGCTCCAGTAAACTGCATGTAGGCCTCAGCGTGCATCGGCTCCACCGGAGGACACTCCTGTAGCGTTGCGTCTCTCCATCAGTCATCTACACACCAATGTACACAAGACGGGAGGATACAACATAGTACAAATGAGAGATGTGTGAAAAACCAATACTCCTCCATTACTCGCGAGTGTAGTGCACCTAGGCGGGCAGAGAGCACAGAGACCAAGCGGACAAGGAGAGAGAGAGAGAGAGAGAGAGAGAGAGAGAGAGAGAGAGAGAGAGAGAGAGAGAGAGAGAGAGAGAGAGAGAACCTCACGGACTCACACCGACTGCACTCACAGCCTTCCTAAAGGAGTCACGCTTCAGTGCCTTGGTCAAGAAGTCAGCCAACTGCTGTGCTGTCTCAACCCACACAATGCTGATGTTGNCCTAGGCGGGCAGAGAGCACAGAGACCAAGCGGACAAGGAGAGAGAGAGAGAGAGAGAGAGAGAGAGAGAACCTCACGGACTCACACCGACTGCACTCACAGCCTTCCTAAAGGAGTCACGCTTCAGTGCCTTGGTCAAGAAGTCAGCCAACTGCTGTGCTGTCTCAACCCACACAATGCTGATGTTGCCGTCATGTAAGAACGAACACACATAGTAGTACTCGACATTGGTGTGCTTTGTGCGAGTGTGATGCATGCCGTCATTGTGAGTAATGGCCATAGTACTTTCATTGTCAGAGTGCGGTGTGATGGACGAGAGTGACTAACGCAACTCGGACAATAAGCGGCACAACCACATGCTCTTACAAGCGCCAAAACCAAGGGCCACATACCCAGCCTCAGCAGTGGTACGCACAATGCAACCTTGCTTGCCGCTACGCCAGGACACAGTCGTGCTGCCATCAAGAAGGATACAGCCAGTATGACTCTTACCGTCCAGACTGCCAGCCCAGTCACTGTCGGTGTATCCTGTCGCCACAACAAACGGTTGTTGAAAGAACATTTTACCTCACCGTGGGGTAGAGACAACATAGCGCAATACTCGGGGGTAACGCGGCTCCTGCGAGAACCGTGCAAGGAGGTTGACGGGGAACGCAATGTCTAGACGCGTCGTCGTCGCCAGGAACATTAATGACCCAATAACGCATAAATATATGGTCACGTCTACTGGCTTCCCCACCATGGCTGGATGGGAGCTCTTGAGCGTCGTCTGACCATTGAGCGACGTGGATGAGGATGCTCTCGGCACGAGGGGCAGGTCCTCGGCAAAGCGCCCGGACAAGGTCTGGACGTAGGCGGCCTGATGGGCATGCAGGTTGCCCATAGAGCGATCATGCTCAATCTCCATGCCCAGAAAGACTCGTGTTGACCCGAGGCCCTTCATCTGGTGGGCAGCATGTAGCAGGTCCTTGAACTGCTGGATGGCAGTTGCATCCGACGATGTGATGAGCAAGTTTTTGACATAGACCAGGACAGCAACGAGGGTCTGACCTCGTGGACTGATGACCAGCGCGGGGTCGACAGAGTTGCGAAGGAGGCCGCCGTTGAGAAGCGTACGACTGATCTCTTGGTTCCAGCAGCGTGGTGACTGCTTTAGGCCTTAATGAGCCTTCCGCGGCTTCCAGACTTTGTTGGAGCCATCGTCAAATCCTGGAGGCTGCACCATGTAAAGCTCCTCACCGTCCAGTGAGCCATGGAGAAATGTGTTGCTCACATTCATCTCATGCAGTTTCCATCCGTGCTGGGCAACCAGGCTGAAAAACGCTTGAGTAGTGGAGAACAGACCGACCGGGGCAAAGATCTGGTCATAGTCGATCCGAGAGACCTGAGCAAATCCATTGGTCATAAGACGGGCCTTGTACTTGTCCACGGACCCGTCTGGCTTCCACTTTCACTGAAGGACCCACTTAGTACCGATGGAATTGTGGCCCGGGGGGAGGTCAACGAGCTCATACGCTTGATGTTGCCGAATGGAGGCAAGCTCGTCGACGCTCGCAGCCTCCCAGTGTTCGACCTCGAGAGACGCCCAAGCCTCACGTAGGGTGGCTGGGTCCTCTAGTCGCTTCATGGAGAAGATCGTAAGGGCGTGTGCATCCCGCACCCCTGGTGGCATACGCGTGAGCATGGCTGCGACGGCATACCGGTGATCATAATGGAGCAAGGCATAGCCCAAAGCTGACCCTAGATGTAGGTCAGTGATGACTGACAATGTGGCCAAGCCAAGTGCACTGGTGCCGGGGTCCCCACTCATGACTATGGAAGTGTATCTGACAGGAGGCAAGGAGCCTCGTGGGGTGACAAGGGGTCATGGCACGAGAGGACGTGAGGAGGCGGCCTGAGTGCTCACTGTTGGCCTGGGTCGAAGGCTTCTGCTTGGACCACATGTGTAGCGCGGCGACACGGACGGGGTAGCCGGCACTGAGGGGCTGGCAAACGTGGACGAGGTAACAGGCCTTGAGGGACTGGCAGACACTGAGGGGACAGCCGACCCAGAGGGGCTAGAGGACACGGACGGGTAGCCGGCCCAGAGGGGCTGCCGGACATGGATGGGGCAGCCGGCCCGGAGGGGCTGGCGGATACGCATGGGGCAGCCGGTTCGGAGGGGCTAGTGGACATAGGCAGGGCAGACGCCTTGGAGGGACTGGCGGACATAGACGGAGCAGCCGGTCCAAAGGGGCTGGCGGACAAAGATGGGGTAGCCAGCCCGTAGGGACTGGTTGACACAAATGGGGCAGCCAGCCCGGAGGGGCTGGCGGACACAAACGGGATAGCCGACCCGGAGGGGCTGGGGGACACGGATGGTGCAGCCAACCCGGAGGGACTGGTAGACACGGATGGGGCAGCCAGCCCTGAGGGGCTGGCGAAGACTGATGGGGCAGCCAACTCGGAGGGGCTGGCTGACATGGACGGGACAGCCGGCGCAGAAGGACTTGCAGGCGCAGACGATGGGACGCCCAGACGTGACTGGACTGAGGACGGACCCACCACTCTCCCACACAATAGAAGGAACATCGACGTGCCAGATTGAATGAGGTCACGTAGAAACAGGTCCTCAAAGAAAAGGGCGTCCCGGGACTCGACGATGCGGTACCGGGTGGGATCCGAGAAGCGCCACGCCTTCGACTGACGTGAGAGACCAAGGGAGATGCAGAGACGGCCGCGAGGCTCGAGCTTGCTAACCTGGTGCGAGGCAGGCAGTCACACGATGGCTATGCAGCTCGAGACGCGGGCCGAACGAAATTCGGCTCGCTCTCCAAACTAGTGCTGGTATGGTGTGGACTGACGGGTAATGGGTTCGTGGAGAATCCGGTTCCAGATCTATGTCATGTAGGTCATGGCCTCAAAATAGAAGCTGTCAGAGAGACCGGACTCGACCCGGTACGGACAACGTCGGCCATGGTGCTATTCCATCGCTCAGAGACACTGTTCTGGACAGGCGTGTAAGGCGTCGACGTCTCATGATGGATGCCACGGGAGGCAAGGAAGAGTATGGTCTCCTCCATAAACTCACCCCCGCGATCAGAACGGAAGCGGCAGAGGAGGCGACCACACTCGAGCTCAGCACGAACAAATAATTCCCGATTGGTGGGAGTGACGTTGCTCTTCTGCCAAAGGCAGAAGAACCAGTGAAGCAAGAGTCGTTCGTCAGTGTTAAGGCATAATGATCGTGCTCTCCGATGAAGTCTGTAGGGAGGGGACCCATGACATCAGAGTGAACCAAGTCGAGCGGGAAGGTCGCACGAGAGGCAGACAGGGGGTAGGTGGAACGGGGCATCTTCCCCTGAGCACAATCAATGCACTCGGTTGGACACGGCAGAGGAAAGGAGGCTAGATCAAGGCCTGTGGCACGCTGCGTGCGAAGCATGATTTTGAAAGCGGTAGAGTGTAAATGATAGAGGCGATGATGCACGAGACATATGTGTTGCGGAGAGTGTGCCAGTAACAAACACGTGGCCAGTGTCGACCGATGGGGAGGGGACAGAGGTAGAAGCGGAGAGGCGCGGTACATGCCACAAGTTGCCACGGGCAGTGGCATGCAAAACGACACGACCTATGGACGCAACGACATTGTGCCAAAACCACGTGAGTGCAGAACGTCCATGCCTTGTTATTCAGTTTCTAAGCCAATCAGGAAAAAGACCTATCCTCTGGTAGGCATGGTTTTCTCGATGAGCCCTGCCCATCGGTCGATAGCCCAAAACCATGACGTCATCCGTTTTGACTGAAAAATGGACCATACCATAATACGCATGCTACAAACACAGTGGTAGGGTCAGAACCAGCTAAAAAAATAGCAATGAGGAGTTATGGCTGCCTAAACCCAGGCAGCCTCTACGCTAATCCCCGGTACCAATAACGCTTGAATCTTATGAAACTTGGACCCTAGGCATAACATGGCGCTGCAAACGCAACAGTGCAGTCAGACACGGTCCTGGATGCGTGCAGACAGCATATGCATCAACAATTATTGCTGGCGGCATGACTGCCGAGGAGGTCTGCCGATGGAGCTGAGCACGTTGGAGGGAGGAGGCTCCAGCAAACTGCGTGTTGGCCTCAGCGTGCGTCGACTCCACCAGACGACACTCAAGCAACGTCGCGTCTTGCAGTCAGTCATCTGCATGCCGATGTACATAAGCCGAGAGGACACACTAGAGCACAAATGAGAGATGTGTGAAAAACAAACAAAACGAAATGGACAGTTTAGATACTCGAACAGCTTCTCTGAACACTATGCGAACCTCACGGGACAGATTGGGCACAACAACTCCCAATCACCGAAATCGCATATAATTCGGTAGTTTCCACCAGAACGGGAAAAAATCCATTTGAAGTGGTGTGGCAAAGTTCTCGCCACACCAGTTGGACTACAGAATCGCAACATCATCCCCAAAGTTGACGTTTAACGCCGAGACTTCACCACCATCTGGGAGGAAACACGGCAAACCTTCACAAAGACACAAGCAACGATGAAGCGAGCAACTGACCGATATCGCGGCGACGACATCTTGACCGATGGTGATAATGTCCTTGTCAGCTCGGCAAATATCAAAATCTGCGGATTTGACGATTTGACGCTCA
Source organism: Penium margaritaceum (assembly GCA_023375785.1). NCBI lineage: Eukaryota > Viridiplantae > Streptophyta > Zygnematophyceae > Desmidiales > Peniaceae > Penium > Penium margaritaceum. Next base: position 144,571 of record SZWC01004321.1, read on the forward strand.
AACTTGTTGGTTAGGACCGTTTGAGATCAAGCACGTGCAAACCCCTGTGGTTGTACGACTCAAACTCCCTGACACTATGCATTTTCATCTGGTGTTCCATGTCCGCAGACTCAAGCACTACCGATTCCCTAAAGAGAACTTCCTTGGCAGGGAATGTCCCTCCTCCGCCTCCCATTCAAGTGGACGAATACACAAAGTATGTCATCGAGGACATCCTCGGCCATCGACGACGAGGCAAGAAGCTGGAAACTATTCTAAAGCGTAGGTTGGGGCAGTTGCGTTGTTGATACAGCATGCGGGCTTCCACACTCGTTGCTTAGTCCGCTGCCCCCTCAGTCTACCGCTCTATTGTCTAAGTGTGCGTGCTCTGGGTTTGTTATTCAGAGATGCGCGCGCCAGTGTTAGCGCCAGAATGCTGCTGAAAACTGGAAATGAGTGATTAAGAAACAAGAATGAGACACAATGGGACACCCCTCCAAGAACTAGCCTCCCCAGCTGTATAGAACTTGTTACTCCGTTCACCATCCAATCAGAAAACAACTCTATTTGCAGGCAGGCAGGTTTTCTCGATGAGCTCTGCCAGACGGCTGACAGCCCAAACCCGGGAGTCGTTCGTTCTTTCTAAAACTGGACCATACAATAATACGCACGCTGCGAACGCAGTCGTGCGGTCAGAATCAGCTAGAAAATAACAATGAGGAGTTATGGCTGCCTAAACTCACGCAGTGTCTACGCTAATCCCCTGTATCAACAGTGCCAGAAAATCATGAAACTTGGACCATAGGTATGACATAGCACTACGAACGCAAAAGTGCAGTCAAGCACGGTCCTAGACGTGTGTAGGCAGCATATGCAGCGATAGTGCTTGCAGGCGGCACGACCGCCAAGGAGGTCTGCCAATGGAGCTGAGCACGAAGGAGGGAGGAGGCTCCAGCAAACTGCGTGTAGGCCTCAGCGTGCGTCGGCTCCACCGGACGACACTCCATTAGCGTCGCGTTTCGCCGTCATTCATCTACATGCCGATGAACACAAGCTGAGAGGACACAATAGAGTACAAGTAAGAGATGTGAGACAAAAACCAACACTCCCCCATGACTCACAGGCGCTGCGCACATGGACGGGCAGAGTGCACAGAGACCAAGCGGAGAGGGAGAGAGAGAACCTCACGGACGCACACCGATTGCACTCACAACTTCTTGAACGAGTCTCATTTTAGTGCCTTCGTAAAAAAATCAGCCAAGTGACGTGCTGTCTCAACCCACAAAATGCTGATGCTGCCGTCATGCAACAATGAACGCACATAGTGATACTCAACATTGATGTGCTTTGTGCGAGTGTGATACACGTCGTCATTATCAGCAATGGCTATGTCACTTTCATTGTCACAGTGCAACGTGATGGATGGGACTGACTAACGCAACTCGGATAATAGCCGGTGCAGCCACACGTTCTCACAAGCTCCAGAACCAAGGGCCACATACTCAGCCTCAGTGGCGCCACGCACAATGCAGCCTTGCTTGCTCTTGCACCAAGATACATCCGTTCTACCAACAAGGAATATCCAGCCAGTACGACTCTTACCGTCCGGACTGCCGGCCCAGTCACTGTCGGTGTATCCCGTCGCCACAATGGACGGTTGTCGACAGAACATGAGGCTTCACCGTGGGATAGAGATGACATAGCAAAGTACTCCGATTGCGGCCTAAAAGCGGAGGCAACACGGCTCCTAAGAGAACAATGCGAGGAGGTTGATGACGAACGCAATGTCTGGACGTGTCGTCGTCACCAGGAACATCAGTGACCCGATGACGCTCAAATACGTGGTCACGTCTACTGGCTCCTCCACCACGGCTGGATCGGAGCTCTTGAGCATCGTCTGACCATCGGGCGACGTGGGTGATGATATTCTCGACAGGAAGGGTAGGTCCTCAACGAAATGCCCGTACAAGGTCTAGACGTAGGTGGCCTGATGGACATACATGATGCCCATAAAGCGGTCATGCTCAAGCTGCATGCCCAGAAAGACTCGTGCTGGCCCGAGGTCCTTCATCTGATAGGTAGCATGCAGCAGGTCCTTGACCCCTTGGATGGCAGCTATATCCGGCGATGCGATGAGCATGTCATTGACATAGACCAGGACAAGGTCAAGGATCCGGCCTCGCGGACTGATGAACAGGGCAGGGTCGGCAGAGGTGCGAAGGAGGTTGCCATTGAGAAGCGTATGAGTGATCTCTTGGTTCCAGCAACGTGGTGACTGCTTCAAGCCATAAAGGGCCTTTCACAGCTCGAGACCTTACCAGAGCCATCGTCAAAGCCTGGAGGCTGCACCACATAGAGCTCCTCACCCTCCACTGAGCCATGGAGAAAGGCATTAATCACATCCATCTGATGCACTTCCCACCTGTGTTGGGCAACCTGGCTAAACAACGCCCGGCTGGTGGAGAACCGACCGACCGGGGCAAAGATCTAGTCATGGGCGATCCCAAGGACCTGTGCAAACCGCTTGGCAATGAGACGGGCCTTGTACTTGTCCTGGGACCCGTCTGGCTTCCACTTTTGTCGGAGAACCCACTTGGTGTCGATGACCTTACTGCCCAGGAGGAGGCCGATGAGCTCATAGACGTGATGTTGCCGAATGGCGCCAAGCTCGTCGACGCATGCAGCCTCCCAGTGAGCGGCCTTGAGAGACGCCTGAGCCTCACGTAGGGTGGCTGGGTCCTCTGGCCGCTGTGTGGGGCGGACAGTGAGGGTGTGCACGTCTCGTACCCCTGGTGGCATCCACGTGAGCATGGCTACAACGACATACCGGTGCTCTTGATGGAGCAAGGCATAGCCCAACGTTGAACCTGGATGTAGGTCAGTGATGACTGACAGTGTGGCCAAGCCAAGTGCCTTAGTGCCAGGGTCCCTACTCACGACTGTGGAAGTGGGTCTTACATGAGGTGTGGAGCCTCGTGGGATGATAGGGGGTCGTGGCGCGAGAGGACATGAGGGGACAACCTAAATGCTCAGTATCGGCCTGGGTCTAAGGCTCCGGCCCGGACCACGTGTGTAGCATGCCAATTCGAATGGGGCAGCCGGCCCTGAGGGACTGGCGGACACGGACGGGGTAGCCAACCCAGAGGGGCTAGCGGATATGGACGGGGCTGCCGACCCTAAGGAGCTCGTGGACACGGATAGGATAGCCGGCCCTGACGGGAAGGCTGGCATGGACAAGGCAGCCGGTTATGAGGGGATGTCGGACACAGGTGGGGCAGCCGGCCCTGAGGGGCTGGTGGACACGGACAGGGAAGCCGACCCTGAGGGAGTGACTGGCACGGACGAGGCAGCCAGCTTTGAGGGGCTGTCGGACATTGATGGGGCAGCCGACCTTGAGGGGCTGGCGGACACGAACAAGACAACCGGCTCTCAGAGGCTGGCGAGCACGGACGGGGCAGTCGGTTGTGAGGGGCTATCGGACACAGATTGGGTAGCCGGCCCCGAGGGGCTAGCAGACACGGACAAGGCAGCAGGCTCTGAGGCGCTGTTGGACATAGATGGGGCAGCCGGCCCTAAGGGGGCTGGCGGACATGGAAGGGGCAGCTGGTGCAGACGGACCCGCGGGCGCAGACGATGGAACGCCTAGACGCGGCTAGACGGAGGACGGATCCACCACTCCCCCATGCCATGGGAGGAATATCGACGCGCCAGAGCAAACGAGACCGTGGAGAAACAGGTCCTCAAGGAAGAGGGCATCCCGGGACTCGACGATGCATTGTCGGGTGGGATTCCAGAAATGCCATGCCTTCGATTGACGCGAGACGCCAAGGAAGGTATAGGGATGGCCGCGAGGCTCGAGCTTGCCACCCTGGTGTGGGGCAGGCAACCACACGATGGCTACACAGCCCCAGACCCGTGCCGGACGTAGGTCGGCTCGCTCTTCACACCAGTGGTGGTATGGTGTGGACGGACGGGGAATGAGTCCGTGGAGAATCCGGTTCCAGACCCACGTCATGTAGTCATGGCCTTGAAGTAGAAGCCGTCGGAGGTGCGGATTCGACCCTAATGGTGCGGACGGCGTCGGCCATGGTGCGGTTTAGACGCTCAAAGACACCGTTCTAGGCAGGTGTGTAAGGCGCCGACGTCTTATGATGGACACTATCGAAGGAGAGGAAGAGTGTGGTGTCCCCCAGAAACTCACCCCCGCCATCAGAACGAAAGCGACGGAGGAGGCGACCACACTTGTGTTCAGCACGGACAAGCCAGTCCCAAATGGTGGGAGCGATGTTGCTTTTCTGTCGAAGGCAGAAGACCCAGCGATAACGAGAGTAGTCGTCCGTAAGTGTCAGGACAGAACAACCGTGCTCGCTGACTAACTCTGTTGAGAGGGGACCCATGACAATAGAGTGGACTGAGTCAAGCGGGGCGGTCGCTCGAGAAGCAGAGAGGGGATAGGTGGAATGACGCATCTTACCTTGAGCGTAATCAAGGCACTCGGTAGGATACGGAAGAGGAATGGAGGCTGGGTCAAGGTCCCTGGCTGGTTGCGTGCGAAGCATGCTGTCAACAGCGCCAGAGTGGATGTGACGGAGGCGGTGATGCAGGAGATACGTGTGCCATGCAGACAATGTGCTAGTAACAAATACGTGGTGAGTGTCGACCAATGAGGAAGGGACATAGGTAGAAGAAGAAAGGTGCGGTACGTGCCACAAGTTGCCACAGGCGGTGGCATGCAAAACGACACGACCTGACGGACACAACAACACAGTGTCCACACCACGCGAGTGCAGAACGTCCATGCTTGTGCAATCAAGGACTGTGACAGACAGGAGGCTGAGCTCAAGGCCAGGGACAAAGAGGTCATTAGTCATGAAGACATCACCAGCAGGACCACGGAAACGAACCACGCCGACACCACGAACAGGTAACACCTCAACAGAACCCCTTCGAACCCCGGTGACATCGGTGACGGGACGAAGGACACTGAAGGCCTCACGTGAAGCCGTCATGTGATGCGTGGCCTATAATTTGATGACCCAGGTGTCTGACAGATCCTGGACCGGTGTGGCCAGGTCGTTGACAATCACATGGCAATGGGCGAGCGATGTTGACGCCGTGGACGGAGGTGCGAACCGGGACTACTGGTCATCCATCTAGGCGACGTGATCACAAAGAGGAGCCGGTGGGAAAGGCACGGTAGAGGATGAAGATACTGGACACGATGGTAGCATAGAATCTATCAGGTAGGGTAGGGAGGAGCTAGCGACTACACAACTTGAACTTCCCAGGAGAGGAGCGCGAGGAAGGCCAAGTTGAAGTGCGATGAACTGCTCCAACGGCTGCTTGCGGGTGGAGGTTCCGACGGATTAGACCGACTCTGGTGTGATGACGCCAGAGTCCAGGAAGGAGGAGGAAGATACTCCTAGAGGTGTCGGTGACAGAGGAGCTGACACGGACAGCTACGAAAGAGACTGCGGTGGAGCCGTCGCGAGCGGTGCAGGAGTAGTAGGAGTAGCAACAGTCACGGTTGTGGTGGCAAGTCGACGCTTGCACTAGCAACGCATGGTGGCGATGACGCGAGCCTCGTCAGTCGAGAGTAGACATGTATACCACCCGTGTCCTGACTGGCCACAGTTGTGGCAGACGAGGTTGTCGCCGCAAGATCCGCTAGACTGCTGTTGAGGGCCCTTGTCCTTCTTGCCCGTGCACTTCTTGCCAGAAGAGGTGGCGCCGGAAGACGCTGCTGCTACTGGGCCGGCAATGGCCATGGAGGCGACGACAGGAGAGGTGAGGGACTCTGTACGATGGATGTGTGACTTTTGACGAGCTTCTTCGATGCTGAGGAAGAGCTCGTATGCCTAAGGCATGAGGGTATCCTGGACAGCCATTGCGGTGAGGACGTCCTGAGAGTCATGGACAAAGACGTTGGACAAGGGATCGGTGGCGCCGCGCTTGATGGTCAGGAGTGCGAAGAGAGGGGTGGCGTGGCGTCTTCGAGGTGGCGTAGGATGTCCTCTGCACGTTACCAGTAGGAGGTGACCGTCTCGTTCTCCCCCATGCGGAGGGAGTTGAACTCACGGATCAGGCGGCTGGTCTCGGCGTCACTGGACAGGCGATGAGGGCCCGTGATACGTGCCACATCACTGCCGGGTCACGGAGAGCGCCAGTGGTGAGGTCGCCGAGGAAGGGTTCAAGGGCGAGATGTGCAACTAGAGGGGCTACATTGACGAGGACACGCACGTTGTGACTAGCTTCATACACCTGGTCGGCCTGGGTGGAGTCCAAGAGTAGGACATAGTAGGGCCATAAGCCCTCGCCCTGTGCCCAGATCTGGAAGTTGAACTCCCTGCTCCGGAACTGGTCGCTAGCCCTAAGAGGCGACCGTGGGGTTTCGATGTCCTTTGGCCTACGGCCGGCACCTAGAGTGGGGCCTAGGACCTACGTCACCGTCTGCTGTTGGGGCTGGGGCCTAGGATTGTGTTGTTGCGCCAGGTACTGCATGGCGTAGGAGATTGTAGGGATTGCGTACCTGGGTGGAACAAAAGGTGCTTGCTGACGTTATTGCTGCTGTGGCGGCTGCTGTTGCTGCTGCTGTGGTGGCTGCTGATGCTGTTGTTGCGGTTGTTGCTACTGCAGCGGTGTCAACGTTGCAAGCTGTTGGCGCAAAGCAGCGAGCGGATCTGTCATGTTAGCATGACCTACGAGAGAGCCTGCGAGGTGTTGTTGTTGTTGGTGCTGCTGCTATTGCTGCTATTGTGGCTGTTGCTGCTGCTGTTGTTGCTAATGCTGTTGTTGTTGCTGTTGCGGCTACTACTCCTGCTGCTTCTCCTGTTGCTACTACTGCTACTACTGTCGCGGCTACTGCTACTATTGCTGCTGCTATTACTATTGCCGCTACTGGTGCTGTTGTAATGGCGGTAGCTATTGCTACTATTGATGCTACAACTGCTGCAGTTGCTACAGGAAGGGGGGTCCTCCAACAGAGGAGGACCCCTCTTTGTTCACTACCATGGTGTTTTGTTTCCCCTCCTTGTTCCCCTCTGTTCTTTTGTGATACTCATGTCATCAGTGACGTCAGCAGTGACGTCAGCCTAGGACGGCTGGCATTAGCAACAGCTACTACGTTATCTGCAGGGTTGCTGTTGTAGATGTTTTTGTTGCTGACGTCAGCAATGAAATCAGAAGGGGATGGCTAACGTAATCAGCAGATGTTGTTGGAGCCACTGTTGTGTCAGCTGCATGGCAGCTACTACTGCTACCGCAGCTACTACTGCTACCGTAACTTCTACTTTTATCGCAGCTGCTGCTGCAACCGTTGCTGCTACTGTTGCTACTACTGGTTTGCTACTACAACTGTTGCTGCAACTGCTGCTACTACTGTTGTTGCAGCTGTTGTTGCAACAATAGCTACTGCTACTACTGTAGTTAGTGGTGCTACTGCTACTACTGTAGTTAGTGGTGCTACTACTACTAATGCTACTGCGGTTGCTGTTGTAGTAGCACCTGCTGCTGCTGCCACTAGGCTATTGCGTGCTGCTGCGACTGTTGTGGCTGTTGTAGCGGTTGTGGTGGTGGCTGCAGTCGCTACAGGGCCACCTACGGGGTGGGGGATTTTTTGTGTGTTTCCCCTCTTTTTTTTGGTTTTTTCCTTTGTTCGTCACAAGGAGCTCGCTACTCGCTGTGAGCAGCGAGCTCGCTACTCACTGCTCGTAGCTCCCTGCTTGCTGTGAGCAGCAAGCTCGTAGCTCATAGCTCGCTGCTAGTTGCGAGTAGCGGGCTATGAGCAATTGTAGTTGCTGGCCGCTACTACAGCTACTACTACTGGCTGCTGCTGGCTGCTGCTTGCTGCTACTGTTGCTGCAGCCAATTGCTACTGCTGCTCGCTACTGCTGCATACTACTACTGCTGTAAGATACTACCGTTGGCTATTGCTGCTGCTTGTGCCATGGGGTGCTGCTGTTGTGAGGTGCCGTGAGCTCCTGCTGATGCCGACTGTTGCTGTTGCGCACAGCTGCTGCTGGCTGCTACTGCCACTACTCGCTGCTGCTGCAAGCTGCTGTTGCTACTGCCTCAGGCTGCTGCTTGCTGTTGTTGCCAGTCACTGCACCTGGTTGACGTCGCCATGTGCGTCGTCGCCTGCATGTGCCTGCCGCCCACCTTTGTGTCACACGTAGGGGTCTGTTCTGCCGGAAAAAATCAACATTTCCCAGGTCCATTGGCCGTGGGAAAAAATCTGACGCTGCCACCAGGCGGGTCAATGCTGCCGGGAAACATCGGGCAGCATTTCCCCTGCACTGGCACGTATGGGGGTCTCCCGGCGTAGTCAGAAACTTGTACGCCAGTTATCTGCTGCTACTGATGCTACGCTCTGGCTCTGATACCAAGCTGGAAACTATTCTAAAGCGCAAGTTGGGGTAGTTGCGTTGATGCAGCGTGCGGGCTTCCACGCTCGTTGCTTAGTCTGCTGCCCCCTCAGTCTGCCGCTCTAGAGTCTAAGTATGAGTGTCCTCGGTTTGTTACTCAGAGATGCGCGCATCAGTGTTAGCTCCAGAAAGCAGCTGAAAACTGGAAGTGAGTGATTAAGAAACAAGATGAGACACAATGGGAGACCCCTCCACAAACTAGCCTCCCCCAGCTCTGTAGAACTTGTTACCCAGTTCTCGAGCCAATCAGAAAATAGCTCTATTTTCAGGCTGGCAGGTTTTCTCGGTGAGCTCTGCCAGACGGCTGTCAGCCCAAACCCGGGCGTCATCCGTTTTGCCTGAAAACTGGACCATACCATAATACGCACGCTGTGAACGCAATCGTGCGATCAGAATCAGCTAGAAAAACAAAAGTGAGGAGTTATGGCTGCCTAAACCCAGGCAGCATCTACATGAATCCTCGGTACCAAGAGTGCTAGAAAATCATGAAACTTGGACCCTACGCATGACATAGCGTTGCGAACGCAACATTGCAGTCAAACACGGCGCTGGACGTGTGCAGGCAGCATATGCAGCGGCAGTGGCTGCCGGCGGCACGACCGCCAAGGAGGTCTGCTTATGGAGCTGAGCACGAAGGAGGGAGGAGGCTCCAGCAAACTACGTGTAGGCCTTAGCGTCCGTCGGCTCCATCGGAGGAAACTCCATCAGCGTCACATCTCGCTGTCAGTCATATGTACGACGATGTACACAAGCTCGGAGGACACAACTGAGTAAAAGTGAGAGATGTGAGATAAAAACCAACACTCCATCATGACTCAATATCTCGTCAAGTGGCACGGCTACGACGCCGCGCATAACAGTTGGGAACCTTTTGAAAACCTCCGAGATGTCGATCATCTCATCGACGGCTACTACCGATGTCATCAGGCCACATTAGTACGCGCGACTGGACGTCTCGGCTAAATGGGGGGTAAGTGCTACGTACCAAACGTACATTGGTCCCTTATGTGTCCAAGTGGGCATTTGTTTATGACAAAAACAGCCCATCGCATCGCAAGAACCACTATATTCACTCAGACGGTTAAGGGCAAACTGGCCAACTGGCCTAAGGGGATATTCTCGAACCTTTTGAGAGCTTCGACCACTCTGGTGAACTTACAAACAGAATTATCACGACCTTTTGGTCGAATTTGCGACGCAATGAGATGAATCTGGATTCATAAAGATGCATTTCGTATCTCCACTGTCGATTCTTGAAGACCCCCGACTTTCCGGCCGACCTTCTCGAATCCGACCACTTACGACGCGACTCTGCACGCGTCGCTCGACAATCGACCCAACGACCTCGACTATGCCTCATTCATAACTCGATACTTATATATAAATGTTTGATAATTTTGTTACATGTCACTGAAGTACACTTACCGCTAATTATAAATTTCTTAAGTATCTCAAATTATGAATCGTGTTCTGCCTCGCAAATTCTACCTGTTCAACATCTAAGATCCGTTTGGTATAACATCATTTTCTGGTTTTGGCGTAAACATATTGTAAAATTGCTCCAAATTAGGATATAACTGTGTTTGTATGCGAAATGTGGATATTTCGAAGCTCCCTAGAATTCGTTGGAGATGTGGTTTTCCCCCCGTTTGTGTAGGTGTAGTTGTCAGTTTTACCGTCTCTAATTTGTGTCGGACAACCTGTCTCCAACGGTCACTTGTCTGTGCATTCAAATGATCGATATGTTTGTGTGCAACGGTAATCCGTCGCTTTTCGCGATGCTACCTCTGTTGTCTCTGTAGAGCTTATTGCATTTGCGAACGTCGTTCAACCCGTTGATATCTCAGAGCCCACTCGGATGCGTCCAACAGGTTTCTTAATGGAACCTATATCGTCGATGTGCTTCTTGCGTCGTCATCCCGTCCAATCGCAACGGCCTAAGAGTTCTAACGATTGTCGTCGTAGAGTCCATCCTTGTCGTTTTTCGTCTGGAAGCCTTGTGGCTGCGACAGCTCTCCGTCACGGACCGCCCTCGATGTCACAGTGAGCCGCACATCGCCGTCGCGAGACGAACCAGCGAAATGTTACCCACATCGCCACCTCTGCAGGTGCCATCTGCAGCATGGTCATGGCTGGTCCTTGAGGAATGGACGACTGCCCTCGTGCAACGACAATCAGGACGACAGATGGTTTTGAGGTGCTGCGCATGGCTGACCATGGCAAATGGACCGCTGGTGAGATTTTTTTCGCACCATGGACCATTTTCTTTCGATCATGTCCATACATCGTCCGATTTGCCCTCTCTGGAGAGGCATGCCATGTCGACGAGTCGCATCGTCTCTGTCTGTCTACCTTCATCCCTCACCCCAGTCGCCATAGGAGCTGGTCTGTCCTAAGCCCCACAATGTCATACTCCTTCCCTCTTCTCCCCTTCGCCCCTCGTCGCAACGACGAAGGCCAGTCGGCACAGCCACGGCGTGGGATTGCGAAAGCTCTGCCGGCCTCCTCTATCCCCCTCACCAGATAAGACTGAGATCCGTTGCAGCTTCCAACGGATACCCATCCCCCCCCCCCCCCCCCCCCCTCCGTTTTCCCTCTTGCTCTCTCCCTCCGTCTCTCCCCTCACGACAAGTCGAAGCGGATCAGGAAAACGAAACAGCCACCTTTCCTCGCACTCGACGGCGCGGCCCCATCCACCCGCGGTGTTCGGCAACGATCTTCGCAACACCAAACCACCACCGATTAAATGCCTTGACGGCAATTCACAATAATCTAAGTCGCCTCCTCGGCGCTCTAAACAACGACCTTGTCCTTGCTTGCGCTGGCTCCCTCGGCCCGCAGTAGCCCCCTAGCTCCCCTCTCCTCGTGCTACCATTCACGAAAGGGTTCTTCAAACTCGGAGGTCTGTCTCGGTACCTGCCGAGTGTATGAGAGAGCAGGGGCGGTGTCAATTCCGTGGGAACCCCTCCTTCTCGTGCGTCGGTGCCTCCGCGCCTACGCCCCCTTTTGCCATTCGCGAACAAAAAGAGGGAATCACCTCCCCCTTCGACCATGGATGTTCATCCCATGCCCTTCAGACCCAACAACGGCAATGCCTGCGGCAGCCACAGCAATGGCAGCGGCAGAAGCATTACTGGCAGCGGAAGCAACAGCAGCAGCTGTGCTCTCCTGCCTTCATACTCAGCTCCCTGCTCGCCTTCCAAGCCCCTTTCCATGTACCGCAGCAGGCTGCTGCAGCAGCAGCCGCAGCAGCAACAGAAGCTGCATAGTCAGGGCCGGTCTTCACATGAGGGAGCAGGTATCATGACGTCATCGACGGCAGGAACGCATCACGTGACATCAGCAGGTCGTCAGAAGGAGAACCGAGAGGCGGGTAGGGACGCGCAGGAAGGAGACAGGAAACTTGGGGAAGGAGTAGCAGAAGCTAGTCCCTCTGCTGCGATGACTAAGGCAGCAGAGAGCGGAGCGTCGTCGGCGTCTTCAGCTGCTGCAGCAGCAGCAGCAGTAGCCAACAGCAGCGGCGAGGAGGATGCGGGGGACGAATCGACGGAGATGGACGAGGAGTCGTGGCGCGCAGCAGGCGGAGGCGACTCGTTCCACGTGGTGCACAAGGTGCCGGTGGGCGACTCGCCGTACGTCCGCGCCAAACACGTGCAGGTGCGCACCGAACCGCCCGGCTCGAAGCAGCTCTGGACCATGAAGGAGAGGTCGATGGTGAAGTACAGGGACGGAGCAGCGTCGGAGAACCTTTCGCATGCGCGATCAGGCCATCAGCGCACTTAGCGGACTTGCATCGCTCAATGCCAGACCAGATCTGTCTGGCGGACCCTGGTGCACGTGGCGGCGCGGCAGGCGCAGTGTGCGGTGAAAGGTAGAAGGCGGAAGGCGGAAGGAGAGCGTGTGCCAGCGATTGTGGGCTGTCGTTGGCGCACGGGCTCTTGGGCGGCTGCTTGGGGGGGTGGGGGGCTGGATTGGTAGTGGGGGGGGGGGGGGGGAGTGTTCGGAGACTTGGAAGTAGACGTCAGCAGACAGCAGGCTGTGCGTCACAAGTTGTGACAAGCTATGGATGTGAGAGGCGTTGATCCTTGACGCGTCGCACAAGTTGTGTCAAGCGCCGCCACAGCTGCAGTGCTCCACTGCAGCTGCAGCTGCCGCAGCTGCAGTCTAGTGCGGCGGAGCGGGAGTGGTGGCACACAACTCAGAAGCAGAGGAGGCGTCGATGGCTCAGTGCAATGCAGCACAGTGCAGTAAAGTTCAGTGCAGTAGACTTCAGTGCAGTAGAGTTCAGTGCAGTAGACTTAAGTGCAGTAGGGATCAGTGCAGTAGAGTTCCGTGCAGTAGAGTTCCGTGCAGTAGAGTTCAGTGCAGTAGAGTTCAGTGCAGTAGAGTTCAGTGCAGTAGAGTTCAGGGCAGTAGAGCGTAGTGCAGTGGAGTGTATGCGAAGGGAGCCACGGCTAGTGATCGTCCCTGACTTGGGCTGCCTCGCATGCCTCCAAAGCCCTCCCTCTGCACAGCAAGGGTTGGTAGCACTGGACGCCGTGTGTGTGTGTGTGTGTGTGTGTGTGTGTGTGTGTGTGTGTGTGTGTGTGTGTGTGTGTGTGTGTGTGTGTGTGTGTGTGTGTGTGTGTGTGTGTGTGTGTGTGTGTGTGT
>SZWC01004321.1:163402-174297 GCA_023375785.1 Penium margaritaceum
CCCCTCTCAATCTCTCTCTCATTCTCTCCCTTTTTATTTTCATCCTCATTACCCCCTTATCATTATGCACATGAGGATCCTCATGGGTGCTCATATGGAAGAGTAGTGACATGTTCATAAAAGCATGAGCCCCCTCATTGGTAGGCATGAAACTAAATGCAACTTTTGAAGCCATAGCCATGTTGCTTGACCCTCATATGGTACATTTGACATATGGTACATTTCAAAATCGGAAAAAGAAGACCAGTCTCCACCTGTGGCACAGGGTGAACACTCGAGCTGAACACATGTCATGTGCTTATAATGGTTTCAACGATAATTCATCGCTATCAACATAGCTTGCTCATGCCTACACCATGGGCAAGTGGACAACTAGTACTTGTTGGTCGAATATGTAGTTTTTATGAATCTCCCCATGTGTTCAAGAATTTTCTCCATACATACGAATATGTAGTTTTGTACACCCAAGTCACACGAATCCCAACTGGTTTCCCAAGCCTTCATGCTCAGGAAGTGCCCTTTGTTGGGAGCAACATGCATACTGATGCCCCTTTTAGCAAAGTAGCTTGAACGTTGACTTGTGTGGGAGGTGGGATGAAGCATGGCTATTCTAGCTCACCTCACTTGTCTTGCAAGTCGCCTCTCATACCTACGGAATCCTGCCTTTTTGTTGAGTATCCAAGTTGAAGAATTGAAAGGGGTATTAGATTCGGATTTCTAACCACCCTAGAGAAAGGGATTTTTGGTTCCTATGGACGGGAAAGTGTGATCAGGTAGTGGAAATTCACGCCACCCATCATCCAATGCGCCTTTTTGTGCCAATCTGCTATGAAATGCTCATTGAATTGTGAATCGAAATGTCGAAGTAGCGTTCGGTGTATTTTCCCCCCCAGGCACGGCCTCTGTTCCATTAGGTGGGTGGGGGTTACCTTAATGGCAGAAAGCCAAGAGGACTCTCCCTTTGGGTGGGGAGTGTAGTGTAACAAAATTCACACAGCCTGAACACTAAATTTGAGCAAGAAATTCAGATCAGGCCACATTTAGAAGCTTTCACCGATCTCGAATTTGTTTCCCTAGTTCATCCTGCTTGTGATGTTACACCCATTGCTGACATGGATGGGGTGGGTATCATCATGGTAATGAACCTGTGTCCCATACTCATTCTAATGTTTTCAGTTCTACCATCATCCGAGTAGATCTCCCTTTGGGCTACACACATAACCAATGGAAAGAGTTGGATGAAACTACGAACTTGGAAGAGTGGTGGAAGATCGGTTAAAGAAATTAACTTTTTATGTTTTGTTTTTCTATTTCAGTAATGAAATGGAGCCATTCTTCATCTATCTATGAACCTAGCTTGTTGGGCTACAACCTGAGTAAAAACAGCCGGATATATCTGAGAAGATGCGTAGAAGCGTCCTAGCGACACCGCCGCTGACTAGGCATCAGTGCCTGGTCAGACGGTGACGACAGTCACAAGTCGTGCACGCAACGGCAAAGGTTTGGCTAGGCGACACAAAGGCAAAGTGTCAGAATGCTTCAATAGCATTTGCAGAGAGAAATGACAAATGACAGGTCCATGGCATAACTACCTGCCGCGGCGCACGGCGGGTGTCGCACGCGGCAGTGCAAGATCTGTCCTAAAACCGGCCCAAAACCATTGTTTTGGCCGTAACTCTGCGCACACATGTCAGAATGCTACGCCGTCTGAACATAGACGTGGAGAATCACAAGCCGGACGCTACGACTGGTCACATGCATGCATCCGGCATCAAACGGTGGACACACAATGCAAGAACATGCAAATCGGGCCCACGGCCAGTCCACCGATAAAGTCCTGCGTGCTGCAGAAAAACTGCAGGAGGTCCCGGGTAGCGTCCAGAGCTCTGGAACAACCGTCGGTCAGCTCCAAGCCAGTAGTCCGCCACCGGACAACGCACCGGTACCGCCTGGGTCCGCATCAGGGATCTGCACGAGTATGGACACGGCCGAGCGGTCACAGTAAACTGTACAGGTCGACAGGAACGTCACAAATCACAACACTCCCCCATGACCCGATGGTACGCATGTCCATACACGTGCAGCACTGAAACGAGTACAACAACGCATGCAACGACGTAGTGAATGGCCACCACAACACCCCACACTCAACCACTCAGGCAAGGGGCGAAGCCCGCCAGAACGAATGGCCACCAGGAACTTTCCGGGTGCTAGTGCCTTCGTCAAGAAGTCAGCATGCTGCATGTCAGTGCCAACCCAAATGACGGAGATCACGTGTCGCTCCACCAAGTCACGCACAAAGTGATGCTCTACTGCAATGTGCTTCGTGCGAGCATGGAAGACACCAGAGTTCTCTACCATAGCAAGAGCACTCTGGTTGTCGCAACAAAGCACAATGGCGGGTACTGACTGACCCAGCTCAAGGAACAGACGCTGCTGCCATACCGCCTCAGCAGCCCCTGCTCCCAGAGCGACATACTCTGCCTCTGATGAGCTACGTGCAATGCAGCCCTGCTTCCCGTTGCGCCAGATGACAGCGGTACCACCAAGCAGGAACACGTAACCGGTACGACTGCGTCCGTCTGGGCTCCAGGCCCAGTCGCTATCGGTGTAGCCATCAAGGACCACCAAACACTGCCGGCGAAAGCAGAGTCCGAGGTACGGTGTGGAGACCACGTACCGCACCACTCGCACAGCCGCATGAAGGGCTCTAGCACGTGGAGCCTGCAAAAACTGGGCAAGGAGATTGACGGCGAATGCGATGTCCGGACGTGTGGTAGTGGCCAGGTACATCAGGGATCCGATGAGACGGAGGTACAAGGTCACATCCACTGTCTCCCCCAGCTGTGTGGGATCATCCACCTTCAGGGAATCCTGCCCGTCGCGTGTGAGGGGTGTGGAAGCCGTGGGCACTGCGCCGAGGAGATCGCTGAAGCGCTCCCTCACAACGCGTGCGTATCGGGCCTGGTGCAGTAGCAGAGTACGACGTCTGCGGTCTCGTACGATCTCCATGCCGAGAAACACCGCTGCAGGACCAAGGTCCTTCATCCTGTAGGCAGTCTGGAGGACGGCCTTGGCCTCCTTCACGGCCTCCAGTGAAGGAGACGCGATCAGAAGGTCGTCGACATAGACCAGGATGGCGGTGAACCGCTCAGGCATCCGGCGGATGAAGAGAGAGGGATCTGCCTCGCTCTGTACATATCCCGCAAGAGTCAGGGTGCCGGTGATCTCCTGGTTCCAACACCGAGGAGACTTCTTGAGGCCGTACAAGGACTTGCGCAAGCGCCAGACCTTGTCACCATCCTCAAAACCGGGTGGCTGAGCCACGTAGATCTCCTCATCCAGAGAGCCATGGAGGAACGCATTCTTCACATCCATCTGGTGTAGTTCCCATTAATGCTGAGCAACTACACCGAACAGAGCTCGAGCTGAGGTCATACGGCTGACAGGGGCGAAGGTGTCAGTGTAATCGATGCCCTCAATCTGAGAGTACCCCTTGACGACCAAGCGAGCCTTGTGGCATTCCAGTGAGCCATCTGGCTTCACCTTCTTGCGAAAGACCCACTTGACCTGAATAGCCTTCCTTCCAGGTGGAAGGTCGACTAGCTCGTAAACTCCGTGCTCTCGGATGGCGCGAAGCTCATCCTCGTAGGCAGCACACCAAGCGTCAGCATCCTGTGATGAGAGAGCTTCCCTCAGTGTGCCCGGGTCAGGTGCCAAAGCGGGAGAGCTCTGCGTGGCAAGAGCACACGCCTCAGTGCTAGGTCTGACGACCACAAGATCGGCTGCTGCATCACAAGCGATGTGGAAATCGCGAGTGACGAGGTCGTGCCCTACTGGACACGCTGGATGTACCTCTGTGTGCTCAGTGTGGACACTCAGGCCTAGGGCCTTTGTGCCGGGGTCACCACTCGCGACCCTGCGAGTGGAGCGCCTGGGTGCAAGACCAGACGCTCGCTGAGCTCCGGAGTCCAATGGTCGAAGACGACCGCCAGGCTCACGGGAGTAACCTGGGCTCGAGGGGCGCACCTCAGGCTCAAGAACGGGCACAGTCACAGCCAGGGAGAGCTGAGCCAAGGGAGTTGGTGATGTCGTGTAAGGAGGGGCGTGTGTGGGAGACACGGGACTCAGTGTGGCAGTATGGACAGATGAGACAGGACCACACACAGAGGCGGGAGTGCCGGCGGACACAGGAGTACGCACATGTGTAGGATCATGGGTACCGGAGGGAGGTGAGGGAACCGGGGCAGAAACCGGTGGTGCTGGAGAGGTCTCTGGGCCGACAGCGATGATCGCTGGGTCATCAAGAGCCAGAGACCGTGAAGTGGAGGGAGCTCGAACGGACACATCAGCCTGACGAGGGATGCTCGCAGGCGAAGACTCCCCCATCCGGCGAGAAACCTCACACATAGGGATGTGCGTGACAGACAGCGACGTAATCGACGTCAGATCACGGTAGGTGAGGGACTCAAAGAAGAGCGCGTCACGTGACTCAACAATACGACGACGGGTAGGGTCCCAAAATCGCCAGGCCTTCGATCGCGGGGAGATGCCGATGAAGGCACACAAGCGACCCCGCGGTGAGACCTTGGACCCCTGCTGGTCCTCGGTGTACCACACGGAAGCTAAGGACCCCCAGACGCGAGCGAGACGAAGGTCAGCACGATGGCCGAACCAGAGCTCATACGGTGTGACGTGGTCCAGAAGAGGACCGTGCGGGAGGCGGTTCCAGACCCAAGTCATGTAGGCAAAGCCCTCTAAAGCGAAGGACTCTGGGAGACCGCACTCAGACCGCATAGCGCGAACCGCATCCTCCATGGTGCGGTTCCAACGCTCAGAAACACCGTTCTGCTGAGGAGTAGCAGGAGCGGAGACCTGGTGAAAAATCCCGTGCTCAGCGAAGAAGCTATCCATCTCGCCTAGAAACTCGCTGCCACGATCAGATCGGAAAGTGTGCAGCGTGTGGCGGGACTGACGCTCAGCCATCTCTAGCCAGAGGCGAACCGCAAGAGCGGCGTCACTCTTCTGGCGCAGGCTGTAGACCCACCGCATCCGGGTGAAGTCATCAGTCAGCGTCAAGACGTATTGACCCCTATCGGACATAGACTCGACAGGAAGTGGACCAAGAAGGTCCCAATGGACGAGCTCAAGAGGGCGAAGTGCGCGAGATCGTGAGTCGGGTTAGGTGCAGCGATGCATCTTACCCTGGGCGTAGAAAAGACAGTCGGTCTTGGGCGGCTTCTCGAAAGAAGCCGCATCAAGACCGAGAGCGGGCTGTGTCCGAACGAGCTTCGACACAGTGTCGGAGCCTACATGACACAAACGGCGATGAAGCAATTGCTGGTGCTCAGGAGACAGAACACCAGTGACAAAAACACGAGCTGAAGGGGAAGTGGAGCAAGGGACAGAAGTCCGGGAAACACGGTACAGGTCATCCACAACAAAGGCACGCAGAACAATGCTGCGAGTGTCACTGGCAGTCACAGTCGCGGACTCGGCAGTGTGCTCCATAGAGAGTCCCATCAGTGTGCAAGCACGTACAGAAAGCAAACTGAGCTCAAGGTCAGGCACAAACAGCACCTCGGAGAGATACAAGGGGCCAGATGGACCATCGAAGCGCACGACCCCAACACCCTGGACTGGCAAGGACTGACCAGAGCCGGTGCGAATGGAACGAACAGACCCAACAGGGCCGAGAACAACGAAGTCACTACGACAGCACGTCATGTGATGAGTGGCACCTGAATCGATGATCCAAGTGCCACCGGCATCACGGCTGGAGGACGCCACTGTACAACGGGCAATGGAACACTCGGCCTCAGACAGACGCTGAGCAGCAGGTGGGGAGAAACGACGAAGGGCACAAAGGTGGGAATCATGAATCCAATCTGTACAGTCAGGCCCATCATCATCACATGCCGACTGTGCCCCCCCCCACACGAGTCATCCCGAGCCACATGGACAGACGGACCGACAGTCTGTGAATCACTCGGCTGTGACAACACACTCGCACCTCCCTAAAAGCGGAGCGCCAGAAGGTGACGAAGCTCGGCGATGGTGCGGTCGCGTGGGTCCGGATCACTGCTACTCGCCGGTGGGGAAGCAGGAACAGCTGCAGTCGTGGCTGCCACGCATCCCGAGGAAGTCGAGGCTGACGTGCTGGACGCGGAACGGAGAGCGTGTGCCGCCTGGAGCCCACGAGTAATCCGCGCCCAGTCGAGCGGCTGCTGGCACTCGGTGTAGCGATGGGCGCCGCCACAGTTGTAGCAGTGAACGGAACGTCCACTGCTACCACTGGAAGACGACTGCTTCTGTGACTGCTGCTGACCTGGTCCCCACTTCCCCTTCTTCTTCTTCCCCCGAGCTGCCGTGGGACTGTGGACTGGCCACGCAGAAGCTCAGTCAGCATACGGGTGAGTGGATCAGATCGAGCTCCTGTAACGGGTGCCTGGGCCGATTGCTGTGTAGAGACCGCGACGTTGGTAGTCCCCCCGGAAACCTGCCGTGGGACTGTGGACTGCCTACGCAGGAACTCAGTCAGCGTACGGATGGCATCAGTCTGCTCCCGCTATAGGCGACGCATCGCAACCTGCTGGCTCCGCAGGTCCTCAATGGCCTGCGAGCGTGGGCTCAGGACACCAGAAGATGAGGAGGGATCATCTTTCGCCTTCCCCTTGTTGTCCGACGAGTCCATGTCGCCTCTCAGTATGGGTGGACAGGTCAGGTTTGTCGGATTTTGAAAGTGTCAGCGTTTCTCGAGGAGTTGAGACGCTGGCAATTTTTGACTTTCCGGCCAAAAATTTGGCTAAGTATGGTGCTGACGTCAGCAGGTGGTTGCTGACATCAGCACGACCTGATGACGTCAGCAAGCAGAAATGCTGATGTCAGCTTGACCCTTTTTTTTGTGTCTCGCGGTTCTGCGCGAGCGTGGAGCCGCTCCGCGGCCAAGGGGGGGGGAGACCTCGTCACCCCCTTGCGCGGGGTGGGGGGGACCTCGTCACCCCCCTTGCACGGCTGCGCAGCTGCGCAGCTGCGCAGATCTGCGCAGATCTGCGCAGCACTGCGCAGCACAGCAGTCCCGACTGCTGCTGTGCAGCACTGCTGCCGCTGCGGCCGCTGCTGCTGCTGCTCCGCTGCTGTAGCTGCTGCTGCTGCTACTGTTGTTGCTGGCGCTGCAGCGCGCGCAATGCTGCTGCTGCTGTCACCGCGCTGCTGCTGCTGCTCCGCTGCTGTAGCTGCTGCTGCTGCTACTGTTGTTGCTGGCGCTGCAGCGCGCGCAATGCTGCTGCTGCTGTCACCGCGCTGCTGCTGCTGCCCACGGCTGCTGCTGCCGCTGGTGCTGCTCGCTGCCGCTGCCGCTGCTCGCTGCTGTTTCCGCTGCGAGCTGCTGCTGCTCGCAGCCGCCGATTCGCGCTGCGAGCTGCTGCTGCGAGCTGCCTTTTTTTTTTCTTGTCAGAATGCCCAGGCAGAAACGACTGCTGCTGCCACCCGGTGCTGCTGCTGCTGCTGCTTGGCTTGGCTGCTGGAGCTGGTAACTGCCACAGCTCACCGGGTGAGGTGGACGGGATTGCGTGGTGAAATCGCTGCTGAAAACGGCTGCAACGAGTCCCAGGATACGGCGGCGGCGGTGACTCTCACCTCTGCTGCCGGTGCTGCGTCTCTGCGGCGCAGCTCAGCAAGAGAGGTCTCGCTGCTCTGATACCATGAGAAGATGCGTAGAAGTGTCCTAGCGACACCGCCGCTGACTAGGCATCAGTGCCTGTTCAGATGGTGACGACAGTCACAAGTCGTGCACGCAACGGCAAGGGTTTAGCTAGGCGACACAAAGGCAAAGTCTCAGAATGCTTCAATAGCATTTGCAGAGAGAAATGACAAATGAAAGGTCCATGGCATAAGTACCTGCCGCGGCGCACGGCGGGTGTCGCACGCGGCAGTGCAAGATCTGTCCTAAAACCGGCCCAAAACCACTGTTTTGGCCGTAACTCTGCGCACACATGTCAGAATGCTACGCCATCTGAACCTAGACGTGGAGAATCACAAGCCGGACGCTACGACTGGTCACATGCATGCATCCGGCATCGAACGGTGGACACACAATGCAAAACCATGCAAATCGGGCCCACGGCCAGTCCACCGATAAAGTCCTGCGTGCTGCAGAAAAACTGCAGGAGGTCACGGGTAGCGTCCAGAGCTCTGGAACGGCCGTCGGTCAGCTCCAAGCCGGTAGTCCGCCACCGGACGACGCACCGGTACCGGCTGGATCTGCATCAGGGATCTGCACGAGTATGGACACGGCCGAGTGGTCACAATAAACTGTACAGGTCGACAGGAACGTCACAAATCACAACAATATATGAAATATGAAATGCCCTACGTTTGGACCGTAAAATGTGTTTGGTGCATGGTTTGTTCTCGTTATCGGACATCGAGAGAGAAAGTAAACACTCTCTGATGGAAAGTGCTGGAAACTTCAGTGCCGCGTTCTTTTATCACAAAATTCAGTATTCAATGATCTGGCCTTGTTTTTGGTATAGTTGAAAGAAAATGAAATCCATTCCCGCTCTCAGTGACTTCTTTAATCTATCGTGTATTAACCGCCTTTTCCCGGCATTTTTCCCTCCCTTTTGGGGTCGTCACTAAAATTCATCCGTAGTGTCGGCCATACGTAGGTTTGAACCCCGACGCCCGACTTCTCACCCTGTAGCCAGAGTGTCGCCATGCCCGGCAGTGCTGTCCGGTGCGGGGTGCGCATTGATTCAAATGTTTGCATTTGCAAGTTCAAATTTACAGATTTTGGCAAAAAAATCCACCAATAACATTCGATACATACAATGCAACAAGATTTTGTCATTTTTTTCTTCACTGAAGCTCTGTGGTCGAATCCCGAGTTCACTGACAATTCAACGATAATCCTTCAGCGAAATCAGCCATTTCGGACCTTGCGACTCGGCTTCACCCCGAATTGCGAATTGCTCTTTTGCAACGCAGCTAACTTTGCGGAAGGTTAAGCGTTTGGGCTCACTTCCCGGTTGTCAGGTACTGCTGAAAGTCGGGGTCAACGGTTCGACCCTTGAGAAATTGAACTTCGAAGATGTAGACGCATGAACGGCGGGAAGGGAGGGTACACAACCGCGAAATACGTTGCATGAAGCTTCATGGATAAATACCGGGGGTTTCAGTAAATGAACTTCATCCACCCGCTATTTCTGCCTCTTACATGAAACATGAAGTTCAACGATTTCGGGGCCCGACCTGAATTCTGTGATCAGAGAACGCGACACTGGTCGAGGTCGACGGCGCGAATTATGGCCAAGGGCCTGTACCAGACTAGCTGATGTCCGGTGCGGCAGAGCGAGGGCATAGTTTGGCCCTCCACAGAGCCTGCCGCAGAGAACCGCGGACATCGGCGTGATGTCCCGTGGTCCCTGCCGTCGACCTATTTGGCAGAATTTCTCCGAAATGGGCCCCAAGTTTGCGTGCATCTACTGGGTACGGCAGGAACCGTTGACGGAGGGTACCATTGACGGTTTTGAAACCGGTCCTCCAGGTTTGAAACCGTCCTCAACGGTACTCTCCAGGCCTCGTCCTAGCGCGACCTAGCCGCATCACTAGTTGGGTCGGGATTACCGGTGCACAGTTGCGACTCAAATGTCGCCATGGTTGTCGCCCGTTAAAGGACGTGTTGTTGTGTTTCGTCACAACCCTTAACATCCTTCTCGGCCATGGACGACCAGAACATGCGCAACGCCACGTTCTGGAACAACTCTGGCACAAATCTGGCACAACGTTAACACAACTCTGGCACAGCTCTGGCACAACTCTGGAAAACTCTGGCACAACTCTGGCACAACTCTGGAACAACTCTGGCACAAATCTGGCACAACGTTAACACAACTCTGGCACAGCTCTGGCACAACTCTGGAAAACTCTGGCACAACTCTGGCACAACTCTGGCACAACTCTGGCACAACTTTGGCACAACTCTTGCACAACTCTGGCACAACTCTGGCACAACTATGGCACAACTCTGGCACAACTCTGGAACAACTTTGGCACAATTCTGGCACAACTTTGGCACAACTCTGGCACAACTCTGGCTCAACTCTGGCACAACTCTGGCACAACTCTGGCACAACTCTGGCACAACTCTAGCACAACTCTGGCACAACTCTGGAACTACTCTGGCACAACTCTGGCAAAACTCTGGCACAACTCTGGCACAACTGTGGCACAATTGTGGAACAAATCTGGCACACATCTGGCTCAACTCTGGCACAACTCAGGCACAACTCTGGCACAACTCTGGCACAACTCTGGAACAACTCTGGCACAACTCTGGCAAAACTCTGGCACAACTCTGGCACAACTGTGGCACAATTGTGGAACAAATCTGGCACACATCTGGCTCAACTCTGGCACAACTCAGGCACAACTCTGGCACAACTCTGGCACAATGCTGGAACAACTCTGGCATAACTCTGGAACAACTCTGGCACAACTCTGGCACAATTCTGGCACAACTCTGGCACACCTCTGGCACAACTCTGGATTCACTCTGGCACAACTCTGGCACAACTCTGGCACAACTGTGGCACAATTGTGGCACAAATCTGGCACAACTCTGGCACAACTCTGGCACAATGCTGGAACAACTCTGGCATAACTCTGGAACAACTCTGGCACAACTCTGGCACAATTCTGGCACAACTCTGGCACACCTCTGGCACAACTCTGGATTCACTCTGGCACAACTCTGGCACAACTCTGGCACAACTCTGGCACAACTCTGGCACATATCTGGCACAAATCTGGCACAAATCTGGCACAACTCTGGCACAACTCTGGCACAACTCTGGCACAACTCTGGCACAACTCTGGCACAACTCTGGCACAAC
>SZWC01004322.1:40769-82906 GCA_023375785.1 Penium margaritaceum
TGGACGTCATGGTTGGCGTCGCTGTTGGACGCACCCTCCCGGCTGGCATCCACCTTGGCTACAGCCTCGTCCGAGCGTGCGTCCTCCACAGCACACGGATCTGCCGACCTTGGTAGATCCCCTAGCTGGACCTCTGGCGAGCATATTCGCTGAGATCCACGGCCTCTGGCAGACAGTGCAGCGGCTTTGTGACCTCGTTGTCACTGAGCGTGCTTCTGCTACTCGTTTGTCGACGGCCTCTTTGATCACATCTCCCCCATCCTCTCCTCCTTCCTCATCGGATGGTGTACCTTCAGCTCCACCTGCGAGCGAGTCCCAGGCTCCCACCATCCTGTCGATCCTTTACTCTACGACCACGACGCCATCTCGTGATGACATACCTCCATGCAGTCGTTCCAGTCGAGTGACTCTGCGACGTCGGCGTCAGCGCTCCGCACGGCGTGCTTGCGCCGGTGTCGATACATCCTCAACCTCCTCGGCCTCCGTTGCTGTACCTGTCGAGGGGGAGTGTGGTCATCGCGCATTGCCTGATGTGACCGTAGCGACAGGATTCGCACTCGCGCCGGGCCGTGCTGCCCGAGCGTCAGCTCAGGCAGATTCAGATGATACGGAGATAGCACATGGCGTGGAGTCTGACCCCGACATGGCGTTCATGGTTGAGAGTTGCTTTTCATCCTCCAGGTTGGATCCAGATCTTCCACAGCAGCAGGTGACATCAGGAGGAGCGCAGACACGGCGTCCTTGGACGGTGCCACTCGCGGCTCCGACCGCTGGAGGTCCAGGGGTGGCACAGGAGTCTCGTGCGGATCGAGATGCATCCATCATACTTTTGGGGGAGAGCGTGCTACAGACTCACACCAGTCCGGCGGATGTTGGGGTACATGGGACGTGCATGTCATTGAGGTCGACATCTACGCTGGGGCAGCAGCCGGACATTCTGCAGCAGCAGGTTGCATCAGGAGGAGTGCAGGTCCCGCGTACCTTGGCGATGCCACTCGCGACTCCGACCAGTAGCGGCTTGGTGGTGGCACAGCAGTCTTGTGCGGATCGGGATGCCCCACACGGATCTTCGGGGGCGTTGGCGCACGAGATTCACACCAGTACAATAGCAGTCGCAGTGCATGAGCAGAGTCGGCTGGTTGGTCTTTTGGAGGTTGAGGCATTCTTGAGAGCAGCAGTTCTGAGAGACATCGCTGGGACATATGCTGCAGAAGACACAGCAGGCTCCACCGTCTCATCTGCGGTACATGAGGACCAGCTTCAGCGTGAGGAGTCGTCCATGTTCCCACAGTCTTCGGGTTCCCGTACCCACGACGAAGTAGCGACATACATGACGGAGTCAGATGATGGTCCTTACTCTATCATCAAGCAGGTGGTAGCGACCAGCGTTCCCGGCGAGACAGTGCGTGAGCACCAGCTGCGCTTGTTGGTCGCCTTGACGGACATTGCTGAGCCAGAGCTCTGTACACCTGTGTCCACTACGTCGGCAGTTGAGGACAGTGGTGCAGATCCCTACACGCAGATGGAGTCACCGCGTCAGCTGGAGCTGAGTTATCCCCCTTTCGTGTTTTCCTGCTGATGACCTAGCTGATCACATGGACATTGAGAGTGGCAGTACCTACACGGACGACATTTCTACATGCTCCACGGACTCTGACGACTCATCCTTCTCCTTCTCTCTCGGCATGCGACTGCTCACTCCTCGTCTGACAGACACGAGTTGTGATGTGGATGCGACACCTGCAAGTGCATACGATGTTCCTGCGTCTCAGCAGATTGCGAGCTTGGTTGACCCCCAGGAGGATGCAGCAGCACCAGTTCCATCGTCTTCAGCAGCAGATATGCAGATGGCGCTGTACTCACGAGTTGTGCAGTCTGCATGTGCAGCATCCAGTGAGGCAGAGTTTATCCTACACCATGTTGACATAGGCCACCTCGACATGTCCGAGGCAGATTATGCTGATCTGTAGGAGCGTGTAGTCATGCTACAGCGGGAGATGATGGCAGCGCGTGAGCGATTCTCAGAGGAGAGTAGCATCACTACTACCGGCAGGAGCCTTCCGCCAGCAGCATCTCGCACACCTATACCCGGGGATGATCTTGTACGAGCTCCGAGTATGACGTCTGTTGGAGACACTGTCGCAGGAGAGGTGAGCGTGCCTTCGGCTTCCGCCATCCTGGCTCCTGTCGACCCCATCATCGCTCTTCCTTCCTCTTCTGCTGCCGTCATGCACTTTCATCCACCCGACTCACCTGCCCCATCTTCATCTTCATCCACGAGTGGTGATCCGGTTCATCACTCCAGCTCTCCTCTTCTGGCAGTACACCCTGGTGTCTTAGGGTGTGCTATCCCGTATCGGAGGCCAGCTCCGCCACTTCATCCACGCACGCATGCTGCTCGTCCATTCCCGTTCCTCCGGCGCACATAGATGCATCGCGGCAGCGCGGAGGCAGGAGAGACTGTGAGTTGGGACCCTTGGCAGTCACGCGAGGACTGGTATACCCCAGGTGATGCAGATTCACGTGAGGAGTTGTAACCGGAGATACCACTTCGGCTTTGAGGGAGGGAGTCGACTCGCAGGTGACAGGGGGAGCTATCTCTACATGATGGATACACCACATGACTCATCGCCCAGGATCTATTCAGCTACGACATCAGCATCTCCATCGAGGACATCGCTGCCAGGTTCATCTGCCCAGGGGGAGTGTTGTGTGGACCTCGACCTGACGCGACGCCATGGGAGATGCATGGCGAGGTCCATGCTCTGTTGTGAGCATCTACAGCATCCCGCATGTGCCTCACACTACGTACCTGCAGAGCTGCAGATAGATGGTAGCACACTGTTGGTCGAGACCCGGACACTTGGTGCATTGTACCAGTGTCACAAGGAGACCATGTGATCGTGTGTCTTAGTGTGTGGCTATACTGTGTGTGGCATGTGCATGCGAGCTGTTGGTCGAGACCCGGACACGTGGTGCGTTGCACCCGTGTTACGAGGAGATCCTCCCTTGATCCTGTGTTTGGATGATGATACTATTGTGTTGGATTGCTCGTAACGGTCGAGACCCGGGCCCTGGTACCGCCACTGTCACGAGGAGACCATCTTGTCCTCTGACATGTGCATGACATGTGTATGTGTGCGTGTGCATCACTCCTCTCATGGTCGAGACCCAGACACTTGGTGGGCTGTGCCAGTGTCCAGGGAGACCCTAGATGGATAGCAGATGAGTGTGTGTGTGTGTGTGTATGTCAGTGTGAGTTGACTCATGCATGCTATGGCTGGCCGTACATTGTTGTTCCATGCCTTCGTTCATTCGTTCTGGCGTGGACGGCTATGTCAGCCAGGGGGAGTGTTGGTTTGTGTGGCTTCCACCCGTCACGAACGACATTGCTAGTTCACCGATATACCCACATTCGGGGTATATGGCAGAGGAGGGCGTGACGACACGACGGGCCTCCGGACTGCACCGAGACTTCTCCAGCACGTACGACAGCACCGGCGAGACGCGGTCGATGCGTTTCGGTAGCCCTGTGGGCTTGTCTGGAGCTAGGAGAGTTTTCTTGGTGGGTTGAGACCCGCGTACCCGGCGGACTATACCCGTGCGACGAGGAGACCTGGTGGCTGTACTAGCGCTTCCGATGTTTGGAAAGCGGTCTGTGATGTCTGGACGTTGATTCTGAGATGTTTTGGCACTGTTCCTATTTTCTCGGTGGTCGAGACCCGGGTACTCGGAGAGCTGTTCCGGTGCCTCAAGGAGACCACCGTTATTGTTATCGTATTGTACGTAGTGTGTTCTCCCCGCTGACCCGTTTGGGCTCAGCGGGGGTGAAGGGGCCCGGTGCGGCTAGCTGCCGGCGCCCCTACTTAAGCCCGCTAGGGGCTCATTTGTGTTGAAAAAATTGCCCCTCCGCATGCCCAAGTGCGGCGCCGGGAGGCGCTGACGAGCCGCCAGAAAATGGAAACTCCGCTCCGGCGGATCTGGCGACTCGGAATTTGCTCAGATCCTAAAATGGAGGATTGCCCCTAAAATTTGACGAGTCGTTGAATCCGGTGGAAGTTGTTTCGCCGGAATCGGACAAGTATCAAGGGAGATATGGCCTTTCAAAGTTGGGGTATGCGCAGCGGCTCTGGGAGTCGGCTGCGACTCGAAATCCGGTCGATAATCGACCGGACCGAGTAACAAAAATATCATCTGGAGAAAATGCTCCAATAGGCCTGCCGAGGCGTCCGGTGGATGATCCACCTGATCCGGCGGATCATCCACCGGATCCAGTAGTGCAGGTTGTTACTGAGGGACTTAGCCAAAATCCTGGCTCGACGTCCGAAACTCAGTAGTACGTTTTGTTACTCGGGGACTAGTCAAAATTCTGACTACAGGTCCGCGGACAGGTTTCGAACCTCGTCACACCCCATCACCAAACACGACCCGAAAGTGGGTACGGTGCGTGGAAACAGTGCAGGGGACCCATACACCATGTGCAATGGGACATGCGCCTTGGGAAAGGCGCTTCGCACGTGAATGAAGGCGCCACGACGAGTGGCGACGTCAGGCTTCTTTGGTGGGTGAGACCTGCGCTTCGGCAAGCATAACTTGAGCTACGCTTGGCCGAATCGCGCGCGGTTTGGTGCGTTGGAAAGCTCATGACTAGCCCTATAAATGTTGTGATCATGTGCATGTTCAAAAACTAACGCAAAACGACGTTATNGCAGCGCACGGGATCGTCATCTTGGACGTCGCCGTGAAGTTCTGAGAACTCGTCGGAGTAGCAGCTGTGCACATGGCGCAGAAGGAGATGCAGCCCATTCAGAAGTATGCGGGCGGCCCGGGCTTCGGGCTATGGAGGTGGCAGTTTGAACTGCACCTCTCGCATAAGGGGCTGCTGGACGTCATGTTGGGAAAGGAGGTGCTCACAGAGGCGACTGCTACGGACGCGGAGAAGCAGGCCTTCGAAAAGAAGAACACGGAGGCGCTCATGCTCCTGGTGTCCGGGACAGCCGAGTTGCAGTGGGGCTACTTCCAAGGCTGCAAGCTGGCAGCCGAAGCTTGGCAAAAACTCTGTGCCATCCATCAATCCAAGTCGCTCGCGAACAAAATCTTCGCGATGAAGCGACTCCTCACGATGAGAATCGAGGAGGGAGATGATGTCATCTCCGCCATGCAGCAGATCGAGTCGCTCGCCTCGCAATGCAATGATGTGGGGTGGAAGATCGACACGCAGCTGCAGGCGATGGCCCTCCTCATGGCCCTACCTGATAGTTGGGGTCCACTCACCACCGTACTTGGAGGATGGTCGGAGGACAAGCTCACCTATGGCGCGGTCGCAGAGTACATCCGCAACGAGGCGCAGCGTCGGAGCTGCGGGGAGTCCTCGTCTTCCTCATCGGCCCTTGTCACCAAAACGCGCGGTGGCGGAAGTGGGGGCCAAGGAAGTGGCGGAAAGGGCGGCAGCAAGAAGGGCGCCAAGAAAGGTGCGTGCCGCAACTACGGCAAGGAGGGCCATTGGGCCTGTGAGTGCCCGGAGGAGGCGAAGACCGGCGGTGAAAATAGCAAGGGCAGGTCGCTCCTCAACGGCAACAAGAACCACTTCCTCAAGAAGGCCAACAGGCGGTGCCTGGATTCCGGGGCCGAGGAGCACACCCAAGTCGAGAAGGTGGGGTTCGTCACCTACGAGAAGTCCTCCAAGTCAATGGTGGTCGCGAACGACAAAGTCGAGCCGGCGGCCGGCCAAGGCGACGTGGAGGTGGAAGTCGTGGTGGGCGGTAAGAAGGAGCTGTGCACAATTAGTGATGTGCAGCACGTCCCCGGCCTGGCTGACATTTTGAGTGTCAGCCGCTTGACGGACAAGGGGTACAAGGTGCTCTTCCGCAGGAAAGGCGCAGTGGTGCGCATCGACGGCGATGGCGAGGTCGTGCTGGAGGCAAAGCGCGAGGGCGGTCTCCACATCGTGGAGACCAAGGTGATCCCCGCGGCATCCGACGCAGTAGATTTGCAGGAGTGCATCGTCAACATGGCCAAGGGAGGAAGCGTTGATCTGGAGCTCTGGCACAGACGGTTGGGGCATTCGGCGCCCGCAACCGTTAAGGAGATGGCGAAGCGCGACATGGTGCGCGGCCTCGTCATCGACGGTGCAGACGCGGCAGCAGATGCAGTAGCGCACAAAAAGTGTGAGCCTTGCATTTTGGGCAAGGCGCGGCGCAAGCCGTTCAACGAGAACACGGCTCGCGCAAAGGACCTGCTGGAGGTCGTGCACAGTGACGTGTGCGGACCGTTCAAAACGCCGTCAAACGGCGGCTTCAGATACTTCGTCACCTTCATTGACGACTGCAGCCGAAAGCTCTACGTGTACTTCATGAAGCGGAAAGGCGAGGTCCTGGACCGGCTGAAGGAGTGCGTCGCAGCGGTGGAGAGGCAGACTGGCCGGAAGGTCAGAGCGCTACGCAGCGACAATGGCAGAGAATACGTGGGCTGCAGCGGGTGGATGAAATAGCAGGGCATCAAGTGGGAACCCACAACGCCGTACTCACCACAGTCCAACGGAGTGGCGGAGCGGGCGAACCAGACGCTGCTCAACATGGTGTGCACCATGCTTGTGGATGCGGGGTTGCCGCGAGGTTTCTGGGCGGAGGCTGTGCGTACAGCGAGCTTCACCATCAACCTCACCCCAACAGCGGTGCTAAAGGGTAAGGGCGGCTGGAAGACGCCACAGGAGGTTTGGAGCGGGCGCAAGCCAAATGTGGCACACCTGAAGGTGTTCGGGTGCAAGGCGCACGCGATGGTGCAGGCGGCGCAACGACGCGACAGCAAGCTGGAACCGCGGGCGAAGCCGTGCTTGTTCCTCGGCTACGAGAGCGCGGAAAAGGCGTATCGGCTCTGGGACCCGCGCACGCAAGAGATCATCCGCAGACGTGACATCGAGTTCGACGAGCAGCAGAGCTTCAGCAGCAGTAGCAACGACATGAGCGTCGGGAACACTCCAAAACAGGAGGAGTGGTTCCAGCTCCTTGAATACGAGGAGGAGCCGGCGGACGCGGAGGTCGATGATGCGACGTCGGAGCGCGGCGGTGCAGCAAGTGCAGCAGGCGACACGGAGGACTCCGACGATGATGCAGCTGGGTTGGAGATCCGGCGGAATGATCCGTCGCAGGAGGCACCGCGGGTGCCGAAGCGCGCACTCCCGGCGGAGTTCGCGTCGGGCGTCGGAGAAAAATCCTCCGGACGCGCCGCCCGTCCGGTTGATGGTTCACCGGAGCGGGAAGAATCCTCGGGAAGCCGTCCGGTCGATGATTCACCGGAGCGGGCTGAGTCGGAAGGATCGCAGCAGAGCGACGAGACGCCGCCAAGACTGCCGCGCCGCAGCGGGAGGCAGCGGAGAGCGGGGAAGCGTTTTGACGCAGGCACCGGTCGATGGATCGGCATGACGCGGTGCATGATGGCTGCATCAACGGAACCAACGACCGTACAAGAGGCGCTTGCGCGGCCCGAGGGAAAGCAGTGGGACGCCGCCATCAAGTCGGAGTTGGCGTCCATTGCTGAAAACGACACATGGCAGCTGGTTGACAGGCCGAAAGACGCCAAGGTCATCGGCTCCAAGTGGGTCTTCAAGACCAAGTTCACAAAGGAAGGTGTGGTTGACAAGTACAAGGCGCGGCTCGTGGCGAAGGGGTACGCACAGCGTAAGGGCGAGCACTACGATGAGACGTTCGCCCCCGTCGCCAAGTTCACAAGCATCCGGGCGATCCTTGCGGTGGCAGCCGCGAAGGACATGGAGCTCCACCAAATGGACGTAAAGACGGCCTTCCTCAATGGCATCATCGACAAGGAAATCTACATGGAGNCTTGTACGGGCTAAAACAATCGCCCCGATGCTGGTACCAACAGATGGACAGCTTCATGGCACAACTCGGCTTCAAGCGCTGTGAGGCAGATCACAGTGTGTACGTGCGGCGCAGCAAGAAGCTCCATCAGATTGTCGCACTCTACGTGGACGATCTGATCTTGTGCTCCTCAGACCTGCCGAGCCTACAGCAGTTGAAAGAGCAGCTGAGCAGCAGGTTCCAGATGTCGGACATGGGGGAGCTGGAGTTCTACCTCGGGGTGAGCATTACACGGAACCGGAGGGCGCGCACGCTTGAGCTGGGGCAGGCCAAATACGTGGCCGAGGTGCTGAAGCGGTACGGCATGGAGGACTGCAAACCAGTGTGCAGTCCTGTCTCCACGACCTATGAACTGAGTGCGGCAATGGCGCCGCAAACAAAAGAAGAGCGGGAGGATATGGCAGGGGTGCCTTACCAATCGGCGGTGGGCAGCCTCATGTACGCCATGGTGGCGACTCGACCGGACCTGGCCTACGCGGTGGGCCAAGTGAGCAGGTACGTGGCCGACCCAGGGCCACTACACTGGCAGGCGGTCAAGCGCATCCTCCGCTACCTGCAGGCGACGCGGCACGCGCGCTTGAGGTTCGAGGGCAAAGGGCGGGCGGACCCTTTGCGTCTGGTCTGCTACACGGATGCAGACTACGCTGACGATGTGGACAAGCGGAAGTCCACATCCGGCTACGTGTTCTTCCTCGCTGGTGCAGCGGTCTCGTGGTGTAGCAGGAAGCAGGACTGCGTCGCCACCTCCACAGTGGAAGCTGAGTACATCGCGCTGGCCGAGGCGGTCAAGGAGGCGGTGTGGCTCCGCAGGTTACTGGGGGAGCTGGGCGTGCCGCAGCTGGAGCCTACGGTGGTGCACGAGGACAACACCGGCTCCATCTCGCTGACCAACAACCCGACGCAACACAGGAGGACAAAGCACATCGACGTGCGTTATCACTACACACGGGACATGGTCGAGAAGGGGCAGGTGGTACTGCAGCATTGCAGCACGCACAGCATGCTTGCGGATTGCTTGACCAAGGCGCAACCCGTGGACCGGCACGCGATGAGCGTGGCCGGACTTGGGATGACCAGCTATGATGGGCTGGAGGGCGCAACGGAAGATGAGTGAGAGCAAGCAGGAGCAGCAGGCATGGAAGGTGCAAGGGGGAGAATGTTGAAAAAAATGCCCCTCCGCATGCCCAAGTACGGCGCCGGGAGGCGCTGACGAGCCGCCAGAAAGTGGAAACTCCGCTCCGGCGGATCTGACGACTCAGCATTTGCTCAGATCCTAAAATCGAGGATTGCCCCTGAAATTTGACGAGTTTCTAAATCCGGTGGAAGTTGTTTCGCCGGAATCGGACAAGTATCGAGGGAGATATGGCCTTCCAAAGTTGGGGTATGCGCAGCGGCTCTGGGAGTCGGCTGCGACTCGAAATCCGGTCGATAATCGACCGGACCGAGTAACAAAAATACCATGTGGAGAAAATGCTCCGATAGGCCTGCCGAGGCGTCCGGTGGATGATCCACCTGATCCGGCGGATCATCCACCGGATCCAGAAGTGCAGGTTGTTACTGAGGGACTTCGCCAAAATCCTCGCTCGACGTCC
The DNA here is from genome assembly GCA_023375785.1 of Penium margaritaceum. Taxonomy (NCBI): domain Eukaryota; kingdom Viridiplantae; phylum Streptophyta; class Zygnematophyceae; order Desmidiales; family Peniaceae; genus Penium; species Penium margaritaceum. The sequence continues at coordinate 50,239 of SZWC01004322.1, forward strand.
GAAACTCAGTAGTACGTTTTGTTACTCGGGGACTTGGTCAAAATTCTGACTACAGGTCCGCGGACAGGTTTCGAACCTCGTCACACCCCATCATCAAACACGACCCGAAAGTGGGTACGGTGCGTGGAAACAGTGCAGGGGACCCATACACCATGTGCAATGGGACATGCGCCTTGGGAAAGGCGCTTCGCACGTGAATGAAGGCGCCACGACGAGTGGCGGCGTCAGGCTTCTGTGGTGGGTGAGATCTGCGCTTCGGCAAGCATAACTTGAGCTACGCTCGGCGGAATCGCGCGCGGTTTAGTGCGTTTGAAAGCTCATGACTAGCCCTATAAATGTTGTGATCATGTCCATGTTCAAAAACTAACTCAAAACGACGTTATTCCCTTCGCAAACTGAGTGTCTCTAAATTCCTGCTCACATAGCGTGAGGCGACCAGAAAGCTCACGCTCAGTCTCAGATTCGCCCAAAACAGTAGACGTGAATCACTAGAGGTGATCAGACAAACGTCGGGACCGCATCACGCGGATCTCATCCTGACAATTTGTTCTCTCTCCTTGTTCTTTATATTCAGCGTTCCAGACTTAGCCAAATTCTTGCCGTCTTGCATCGCACTCACACACAGAGCTCATGTTCGTTTTTGCATGGGCCTGCATGCCCTAAAATTATTTCCAATTGCCGGTGCCATGAATAGATCACCCTTGCATATTTTATGGATTTCAATGAATAATGTGCAAGGAACATAAGAATGTGTTGTTTGTATGGTGCTGGGCCGATGCCATGTGCCCCAAACTAGTCCCTACCGTATGGGCAATGGATGGGATGGATACCTTAGAAGACATAGGCGCTCGGGAAGGGGGAAATCAGAAGCGGGCGGAAGCAATGGATAGAACACGATCACAACGCAGTGACAAGAACAAGAAGATAGGACGGCTAGCAAGGAGTTGGTAAGGAAATGGAGCAAAGACGCATAAAAGAGCCAATGAACATCGCCGTAATGAAGAGTAGACAGAGGCACACTGCAAGAATACAAATTAGACGCGTTGATGTGGCAAGAGCTGAGCGAAGGAGCACAGTGATGGAGAAAAGGGGTGCAAAAGGGAGAGAAGGGAATCAATGGCGACGTGTGAGCGAGCGAGGAAGGAAGAGCGGAGACACGGTGGCGAGGGTCGTGGAACCTCAGGCGAACAGCATGGAAATAATGTTTTGAGGTTAACTCGCAGTAAACAAGCATCCTCCGCAAATAAATAAGAACTAGACAAAGCTAGTGAGACAATGGCTTCTTTCTAGTAGCCGAACACAGGTGACGGGGGTGTCAATTTTTTAAGGGATGATTTGACTGGAGGCCGAACGATCCAAAAACCGATGGAATATTAGTAAAGGTGGTTAGGTCGTGGATCTGAAACATTGTTTAGACATAAACGAATCTGCGAGAGAATAGCCTTTGCAGATTCTATTCCCATCACTCCCCTCTAACATGAAAAACATCACTCTTTACCAGCGCGAGTATTGTCAGTGAACATCCTACTCTATAGGAGACAAGGAGGTGATAGCACATGTCTCCAAGTCCATCATGTCTTGTATCCGCTTGCTTGTGGTTACTCTTGTGCATTAATTTCTTGAGTCCATCACGTAATTCTTCATTCATTTCCCGGAATAGGTGAGGCCTATCATCTCCAGTGACTGAAGGCTCAAAGCAGATGTGTTCTCCAATGAGAGATTCTGTCACACCTAAGTGAAGTAGGAACGCTGCATAAAGAAGCTTGTAGACTCAGATAGCCCAATCTAAAGTGTACTCCCTTCCTTCGATGAGGAAGAAGGGAGACGAAGGATTTTTTCTTCCCACGAGGGAGAGGCTACTAGGATGGTAGTTGAAGTTTACATTCATCCAGCTTCTCCACTTAGGTTGCTGAACAATTCCTTGTCCCAACATAGGAATAGTCCAGGCATTTCTTAAGCACTGATGATATGAAGCGGTTGTAGCCAGATGTTGGCGGGTTGGAGGATCTTCCAATTGTAGTGGGTGTGGCATCCCATTGCCAGGTCGTGTTGACCTTTTCCTTCATGAATATGGGAGACCCGGCACTTGTAGAATGTCTCGGCGTGAGCTTGGGTGAGAAGTGCAACTCCCCGTTCATAGGCATTCTCTTCATGGTAATCAAGCATCGGGAGTGGAGGATCTGCTTGAGCCATATGTGCAAGGCAGGAGGGTGAAGTGCCGATGATGGGAGGAGAGCGTCGCCATAACACTGCTCACAGAAGTAGCTTCGCTATAGCTGTTTTTTTGCATCCTTTGTGAAGGGATGGAATGGTGAAATTTCACCGGACCTGCTCCAGGGGAGTGATGGCTTGTTCTCCATTTTCTCGAGACTAATGAGCTAGAAGATGGTGGTGTACGATGTCCTGAAGGCAGATGCCTTAATGATATTCATTCCTTCTCCTTGTGCTAGAGATGTCATGAGTGAGAATGATTTGATAATGACAGTGATGGTTTGTGTGGCTTCCACCCGTCACGAGCGATGACACGGTGATTATCCGTATACCCAGTACAAGTGGTATGGAGCGGCATTACTGGAGAGCATGACGACATGATCCATGATGCGGACGCAGCTGCCGCTTGGGCACCGACGAGTGGTGGATCCGTGCACTAGCAGCTGCCAGACAACTGCCACGACATCTCGAGTGCTTGTCGGGGTCCTTTCCGGATTTTCTGCAGACGCTAGAGTTTTCTCGGTGGACAAGCTCTCGAGCCTAGTTTGCATGTTTTGCATTGTCTGTCCACCGATCGATGCTTGACTTGTGCGTGTGACCAGTTTTCCGGCTTGAGATTTTGCATCTCTAGACTCAGACGGTGGTGCGTTTGGATACATGTGCGCAGGTTTATGGCCAAAACAGTGATTTTAGGTCAGTTTTAGAACAAACTGACACTGCGCGTGCATCACTTGTCGTGAGCCGCAACAGGTGTTTATGTTGTGTTCTTGTCAGTTGTCATTTCTCTTTGCAATTCCATTCATTTTGAGCTTCCTGACACTCTGTACGTGTCCCTACCCAGACCCTTGCAATTTTGTCTTTCACTTGTGACTGTTGTCACACGCTGACCTAGCGCTGACACCCAGTGTTGCGACAAGTGGTTAGGAAGGTTCTAGGAAGTTTCTCTTGGTATGAGAGCAAATGAGCCACAACTCGTTTTGCTGTGCAACAGAAACGCAGCAGCAGCAACAGTGAGTGGCGGCAGCGACAGCCACCCATAATAGCAGTAGCGGTAGATCCTGGAAGGACCCACCTCGACTACGTTGTAGCGGAGACAGTGGCAGCGACCAACAAGAATAGCACCCACAGCAACAACGACCGTAGCAGTAGTAGCGGCGGGAGGCACTTGCAACAGCAGCAGCTACGGGTAGCAGCCATAGTAGTAGAAGCAACAAGAGCAGCTGCAGCCAGAGCAACGGAGGGCAACAGCCACATTAGTACCCATAGTAGCTGCTGCAATGGCGAGCAGCTGCAGGAACAGCGGTGGAGGGAAGCAGCCTAAGCAGCAGCTGCAAAAGCAACACCGGCAACGAGCAGCTATAGGTGTGTCAGTGGCGAGCAGCTGTAGTAGGAGTAGGGGGAAGGCAGCAGCCACACCAGCAGCAAGCAGTTGCTGTAGCAGCAACGGTGGTCAGCATCCGCAGCAGCAGCGGTGGTCAGCATCCGTAGTAGCAGTAGTGGTAGCGGGCAGTTGCAGCAGCAGTAGCGGCTGACAACAGCCACAGCAAAAGTAGCGGCGGCAAGCAACAGCAACATCAGCGGCAACGATGGCGGGCAGTTGCAGCAGCGGTGGCGGCGGGCAGCATCCGTAGCAGTAGTAGCGGTAGCGGGCAGCTATAACAACAGTAGCTGACGACATCAGTCACAGCAACAGCTGTAGTGTTGCTTTGTCGCGTGTGCTGCAGGAGTGGCAGTAGCAGAACGCGCAGGGGCAGGGGCAACAGCCGCGGGGGCAAGAGCAGCTAGCCTTGTCGCCGTTGCAATAGTAGGAGGCTGTAGTGCAGCTTCTTGCTACAACGGCTCGCCCGTGAGGGTGAGGGGGGGCCGTTGAGCTCGCCCGCGGGCGAGCTCGCCGAGCGAGTTCCTCGAGCGAGCTCCTCAAGCGAGCTCGCTCGCTGAGCTCGCTCGAGGAGTCGAGCCATACCAAACAAAGAAAACAATAATGAAGGAAAGGAGGGGGAGAGGACAAGGGGGGGTCCTCGAGTGGGTCACCCGAGGACAACCCCAAAATGGGCACCTGAGGAGGTGGCACCTGAAAAAAGAAAAAAATGGAGTGAAAAAAAAACCGGGTGCACCCACACGTTGGAGCACTAGCTCACTGTTGGCAAACGACGGCAACCACAGCAGTAGCAATGGCCGCGTGAGACATGGTAGCAACAGCAACGGCGAAGGTGGTCTGAGGCCATAGTCGTTGGCATACGATGGCAACCGGAGCAGCAGCAACATTCGTAGCAACAGTAGCACCAAAGGTGACTTGAGGTCGCACAGCAGCCGTGCAATAGACGCATAGCAGTCAGACATGAACGTACCACCAACGTGGTGGTGGTCATCCTCGTGACAGCATTACAGCACATCTGAGACATTGTGCTTTGGTCGACCGGCTCCCCCTGTGGCCTTGTGCGAGCGGGAGCGAGTGTCTTATACACTTACCCACACCAGGCTCCTGAGATGAGCACACTGGCATGGCAAGGGGCACAGTCGGCGCCTTGGCTGGCACCGGTAGTGCAGGTGTGGCAGGAGCCACGAGCACAATGGCAGTTGCAGCTGTGGCACACACCCCAGGCGTCCAATGGCTTTGCTTGCTATTTTTGCAACGGCCGATACCATGGCTGGTGCGAGTGTCACCAGCGCCCTCCTGGGTGGCGACTGCCCTGGTTACGGTCCCGCCCTACACCATCCGACTCAAAGACATCAGCTCGTACCGTCGTACCCCTCAGTGGAGCTATGGCGGTGTTGTACGCCGAGCTCCAAGGTCTGAAACACATGCTGCAACAGCTCACAGACCATGTGGTCTCTGAGCGGGCCGTTGCCACCGTGCCGCTTCAGGCACCGCTATCTTCCTCCTCGCCATCCTCACCTCAATCAGTGTCATCACCTGACCATTCCACACCTCCCGACCTTAGCTCCACATGTGATGCCCCCCGCTTTGTCATGGAGTCATTTTAAGTCATCCCGACCGTTGACCCCTCCACTACTGTGGTAGTCCCTTCAGCTTGGCACTGTTGCGCTTGCACTCGGAACGCAAGGCAGCGCACGGCACATTTGGCGAGACGTACCCAAGAGGCGGCAACAGTCGTAGCAGTGACAAACGTCACCACGGAGATGACTCTCTCGTCCCCAGTCGCGGGGTTGGTGCGGCATCCCTTTGCATCTTCTACCGGTGCGTCGGTCAAGGGAAGGGGATGGAGTGTCCGTCGACAACCACCGGAGAGTGCAGGAGGGATGCGACAAACTGTGCTTCACGACAGGGCGCTCTCAGTGAGGATGAGACATCCAAGGAATGGTCCGACGTGGAGTCGAAGACGGACGAGTGGTCAGACGCTGAGTTGGAGGCAGACGTAGAGATGGAGACTACAGTTGACGCAGCAGAGACCACGACCACAGAGGCAGGTATGGCAGCAGAGACCACGACCACAGAGGCAGGTGTGGCACCAGGAGTGGATGGGGCAGTAGTAGTAGTGGCGATGACAGCTGACACATGTAGAGCAGACGTCCAGGCAGTGGGCGTGTCTGCAACCATCTACGTCTTGACAGTAGCAGCAGTTTCAGTCATTGCTACTGACGGGACGCCGATAGTGGACGCGCTTGTTGGTGCAGACACCACGATGGTCATCACTCTTGTAGCTGCTGGTACAGCCTGCACAGGGGAAGACGCTCCTTCAGCCACAACATCTGCCATTCCAGGTTCACATGTGAAGGGGGTACCTAGAGAGGCAGGAGACGTCGAGGTTGCGAGCACTTCCTTTATCGCCAGTGCCATTGCAATAGTTGTCTGTGGAGGCGCAACCGTCGCTGAGGACACAGCTCAAGCAATAGCTGATGCACCAACAGCCGAGGAGGCCCCTGTGCTTGAGCGTATACACTCTGCGCTTCGCGACTAGGAGGATGTAGTCGCACGTGCGACCAGGCACCTACAGGACCTCACGCTTGAGCTACGTGCAACGAGGACACGTTGGAGCACCACAAACACCACTGGTCATCGATTAGCAGCAATAGACGTCGAAGATGTGTACATGCGCCTCGAGGCTGCTGAATGGACGTTCCATGTCGTACTGTGGAGACGGTCGGACTTGCGCCGGCACTTGGAGGAGGTGATATCATTGGATGCTTCAGAAACGATGGCCCATGCAAGAGCAGCTGCTACCGTGGCCCACACTATTGACAGCCGAGTGGCGGTTGTACCTACGGCGTCATCTAAGCCTACAGTAGTCACCCCTACAGACGCATCTGTCGTGGAGGATGCAGAGCGCTCTCCAGACCTCCAGCTCATTGCTGCCCTGACCAGCATCGCTTACACCATGGCGGTTCCAGCCGGCGACACACCTACACACATCCGAGCTACAGTTCTCGTACCCGAGTGCATGCGCTCTGCGGTTGACAAGCAGGAGGTAGATGTGACTCTAGCGGAGGCGCACGTGCAAGGTCTCATGGCCGAGCTACGGGAAGCCAGCAACTGTTGTTACACTACGGATGATACCGCATGGCAGGCTGCCGAGGATTTTGTGGAGGATGTGCACACGTGTCTTGAGGCAACTGAGAGGTCTTTACAGGATGCACGTCGGAGACGGGCAAACGTTCAGCGGCACGTGGATGATTGGTTGCGCACCAGTAGTTGGGAGGACCCCCAGGACACTGTACGGGCTCTCAATGACGGCGACGATGCAGCAAAGGCAGATTCACTGACTGATGCCGAAGTTCGACCAGGAGTCAACAGCCGAGTGAAAGGTGTGCCAGTAGCAGCTGGTGCCTTTGAAGTAGCACCTATTGCAGATGTAGACGCTACAGATTCCAACACGTTGTCTGGTGTCAACGCCCTGCCAGCAACTGGCGGCCAGGCGACAGACGATTCGATAGCTGACCTACGTGATGAGGCGGCAAGGCTGCAGGAGGCTGCGGCTCGGGCTAATGCGCACGCGATCGAGGCCCACCATCAGGTTTGTTCCGCGACTGACCACCTACATGTTGTAGATGCCGCCGCCCGGCCGAGAGCCGCAGCCGAGCTTGATGAGCTATACACGCGTCTCGATGCTGCAGAGTCCGCATGGCGATGTGCAGCTCAGCAACTTGCAGGCATACAACAGGTGATGCAGTTGGAGGAGGCCCTCAGCACTGCACCAGTCACAGCAGTTGGTGACGACAGCACTGACGAGTACGACAATGATGACGACGACAGTGACGACGGCGCTCCGGGGTGAGGCTATGTGGGAGCGCATCCGACCAGCATCATTTTCACCCTTAATGTTGTCTTGTAGGTGTGTGTGGCCATGGGAGAGTCAGCCTCTGTAGCCCAGGGAGGGTGTTGGTGTGTGGGCTTTGGCCTGACACCCTTCTGANGGCAGATTCACTGACTGATGCCGAAGTTCGACCAGGAGTCAACAGCCGAGTGAAAGGTGTGCCAGTAGCAGCTGGTGCCTTTGAAGTAGCACCTATTGCAGATGTAGACGCTACAGATTCCAACACGTTGTCTGGTGTCAACGCCCTGCCAGCAACTGGCGGCCAGGCGACAGACGATTCGATAGCTGACCTACGTGATGAGGCGGCAAGGCTGCAGGAGGCTGCGGCTCGGGCTAATGCGCACGCGATCGAGGCCCACCATCAGGTTTGTTCCGCGACTGACCACCTACATGTTGTAGATGCCGCCGCCCGGCCGAGAGCCGCAGCCGAGCTTGATGAGCTATACACGCGTCTCGACGCTGCAGAGTCCGCATGGCGATGTGCAGCTCAGCAACTTGCAGGCATACAACAGGTGATGCAGTTGGAGGAGGCCCTCAGCACTGCACCAGTCACAGCAGTTGGTGACGACAGCACTGACGAGTACGACAATGATGACGACGACAGTGACGACGGCGCTCCGGGGTGAGGCTATGTGGGAGCGCATCCGACCAGCATCATTTTCACCCTTAATGTTGTCTTGTAGGTGTGTGTGGCCATGGGAGAGTCAGCCTCTGTAGCCCAGGGAGGGTGTTGGTGTGTGGGCTTTGGCCTGACACCCTTCTGAGGACAGCGTGGTTAGTTTGTGTCTGGCACGATGCTCCGGTTGAGGTTATGGTGGTCGCGATCCGTGCACTTAGTGACTTGTACCATTGTGACGAGGAGACCTATTGCGTCCATGTGGTATGTATGTTCCATGGATGCAAGCAGGTGTGGTCGAGACCCGGACCCCGGAGACATGTTCCGAGGGTCATGAGGAGACCTTGTTGCTTTGTACCTCTTGTGTGATGTTTGGCACGTGGGTGTGTAGATTATGTGTTGCACGGTCGAGACGCGGGCAATTGCTGAGTTACACCAGTATCTCGAGGAGACCTTGTATTGTGGTTGGTGTTTACGACGGACAGTGAGTGTAGCCCCTCACTTGTCATTGCGCTGACGGCTGTGTCAGCCAGGAGGAGTGTTGGTTTGTATGGCTTCCACCCGTCACGAGCGATGACACGGTGATTATCCGTATACCCAGTACTGGTGGTATGGAGCGGCGTTATTGGAGAGCATGACGACATGATCCATGATTTGGACAAAGCTGGTGCTTGGGCACCGACGAGTGGTGGCTCCGTGCACTAGCAGCTGCGAGACAGCTGCCACGACATCCCGGGTACTTGCCGAGGTCCTTTCCGGATTTTCTGCAGACACCAGAGTTTTCTCGGTGGACTGGCTCTCGGGCCCAGTTTGCATGTTTTGCATTGTCTGTCCACCGATCGATGCCGGACCTGTGTGTGTGACCAGTTGTATCGTCCTGCTCGAGATTCTGCATCTCTAGACTCAGACGGTGGTGTGTTTGGATACATGAACGCAGGTTTATGGCTAAAACAGTGATTTTAGGTCAGTTTTAGGACAAACTGACACTGCGCGTGCGTCACTTGCCGTGAGGCGCAGCAGGTATTCATGTTGTGTTCTTGTCACTTGTCATTTCTCTCCGCAATTATGTTCATTTTTATCTTCCTGACACTCTGTTCATGTCCCTATCCAGACCCTTGCAGTTTCGTCTCTGACTTGTGACTGTTGTCACACGCTGACCTAGCGTTGAAGCCTAGTGTTGCGGCAAGTGGTTAGGAAGGTTCTAGGAAGTTTCTCTGACAGCAGGGTGGCTCCTGATTCATGTGAGATGGCAGGTGCCACATGTGGGTCCTCGAGTTGAACAGCTTGTGATTTGTGGATTGAAGGCAGATGCTGGATTGAAAAGGAGCTGGGTGTCAGGATCCATGCATTCACCTTCAAAGCACACGTGTGCTTTAAAGGTGAATGCTCTGGTGCATATCAGTGAGAAGCCGATAGAGAAACGTGTAGATCCTTTTTTATACATGATGACAGTTGGTGATAGCAGATGATTGATGAGTGATGATGACTAGACACAAGGGAAAATCACGTGTTCAAAGAGAGTAGAGGGGTAGACACAAGGAGAAGGTAAGGGCTAACATGTTGCAAGAAATCTGTTGCCGCCTTGGGTGCAGGTCGCAATCCCAGATATGGGCACCGGACATGCGTAGATCCTGGTACTAGCATCGAATGTGGATTGATGAAAGGGGAGGGAAATTGCTAACTGGTGATGACTGGGTACAGGGGTGAACCAGGTACACTGATGAAGGAGACAGCTTAGGTGCAATTCACCACAAGACTGGAAAATGACTTGTGGATTTTATTGCCAAGCGGACAAGCTGATAGCGGATCATGGTGGATGATTCAGCTGGGCACATGGGAGACCCATGTGTGCTAATCGACAATTATGATGATTGATGAAGATGAAGGAGCATCTAATGGAGGCAACGATGTTGATGAGGCTGATGGGAAAGAAGCTGATGCTCGTGACAAAGAGAATGCGAAGGAGGTGGAAAATAATGAGATAGAAGCCGATTCCTGATGTTATGGATGACAGAGGAGTGGATATTGAGGTTGATGTAGGTAGATGGAGTTTGAGGAGTAGACAAAAGCGACTGAGATAGAGAAGTTCATTACAAGTAGAGAATAGAGCGTTGTCACGTAGAGGCGGTGTGAGAGGACGTTTTGAGAAGATGATGTGGTAAAGAGGCAAAAGGGAGACCAATGGAGAAGGTTGGAGCACATGCCACAACTAAAGGAGGAGGGGACACAGAGGACACTTCAAAAGACAAGAGCAGTGGCAGAAATGTGACCTCGCCATGAGGCCCCTAGGCGGAGAAACAGCGGTAAAAGAGAGAGAGAGAGAGAGAGAGAGAGAGAGAGAGAGAGAGAGAGAGAGAGAGAGAGAGAGAGAGAGAGAGAGAGAGAATGCAAGATCTTAAAAAAATTGGGGAATTGGGTGACAATGCACGTGGACAATGAGAGTGTAAAGCTCAGCGGAAGGAGGCATAGAGCTTTTAATAAAGATGACAGCAGAGAGCGGCTTGGATGCTGCTATCGGATTTTGGCGAGGGATGAATAAAGGCATTGTCATGGACGTTTCTTGGACACAATAATCAATCACGATGGAAAATGCCACTCAANAGAGAGAGAGGGAGAGAGAGAGAGAGAGAGAGAGAGAGAGAGAATGCAAGATCTTAAAAAAATTGGGGAATTGGGTGACAATGCACGTGGACAATGAGAGTGTAAAGCTCAGCGGAAGGAGGCATAGAGCTTTTAATAAAGATGACAGCAGAGAGCGGCTTGGATGCTGCTATCGGATTTTGGCGAGGGATGAATAAAGGCATTGTCATGGACGTTTCTTGGACACAATAATCAATCACGATGGAAAATGCCACTCAAGCTTTGAATAGGGAAGCGAGGCGGTGCTGCTGATGTCAACCGAGACTGGAGTAGGATAAAGACGTAGCACGAGAGCAAGGAGCTGATAACAAGGCTAGAGAGTGAGTACTACCACGTGTGATTGATGTGTGTATGGTAGGTCAATGTGTACCAGCAAAAAGTGTAGCTACACGAGCAAAGGCAGAGATTTCAAAGATGAAGGCGGTGGCAGACTGATGTTGAGAATGTTATGGTGGCAAGAGGTGACAATGGAGGCGTAGGTGCGATGACTAGGTCATGAGGCACTAGGTGATGTTGCCTGATGCTCTCATACCATGTCAGAAGAAGCAGGCACTTGAGACGAGGGAAAGCACAACCAGGCACACGCAACCAACTAAACACAATCATAGGAGAGTGGCCAGAGCGAAGCGATAGGATGGCAAGAAAGGAGTTAGTCATGAAATGGAGCAAAGACAAATGCAAGAGCCAAGGAAGAGAGTTGGAGTGAAGAGTAGAAGGAGCTACGCTGAGAGAATGTGGAGTGGATACACTAACTTAAGCAAGCTTGAGCAAAGGAGTAGAGTGATGGAGAAAAGGGACACAGAAAGAGGAGAAGAGATTAGATGGAGAAGAGTGAGCAATTGAGGAGGACAGAGCGGTGACGTGACGCCGAGGACCACACAACCAACGGTGAACACGATAAAAAGACTAGTATGGGATAACTAGGTTGAAATCAAAATCCTTCGTATGTATATCAGAATAGGACAAAGCTATTGATTCGACGGCTTTTTTCACTAGCCGAATGCGCTGACAGGTTTCACTTTATTACAGGATGACTTCACTGGAGATGTAACGGTTGTAAGATCGATGTACTACTGGCCAAGGTGGTTATGTCATGGGCCTGGACTGTTATTGAGTTCTCAGAGTAATTCTAAGGGAGGAGCTCTGTCTGCTTCTACTATTGTCAGGTTTGGGATATGGAGACCCTCGGTTACTGCGGCTTTGCTCTAGTGGGTCAAGCTCCCCGTAGTTATTCTCAGAGCACCGGGTTTGAGTCCCACTTTGGACACCAAGGATAGTTCCATTCCTAGGTGGGAGGAATGTAGTGTTGGGCTTGTGCCACGTGGCTCAAATGGGTCTCCGGCCTAGAAGCAGTGAACGAGATGGATTGAGGGTTGGAGAAAACCAATCACTGTGGTTTTGGCCTAGTGGGCCAAGCTTCCTATCCATCTATGACATCCTATTATTGCCATGGTATGATGACAATATCCCCAATAAATCAACGAACAAACCGGTATGCCTACACAATATTCATCATCAACTGTCGGCTCGAGCTATTGTGGAATCCATTTCAAGTGGTTTTTGATAGTTTGCGGGTTTCGTGGAGGTCCTCTATTATGGAGCCTGACAGAGGTCCGCCTTAAAAAGATACCCACATCCTATGTATGATTTACATGTGAGCTCGTGGAGGAATTATTGCCTCAGACAGTTTGGATTCCAAACAGATACAAACATAAGGTTGGATATGGTGGTTGAAGGACAATGGTCACCCTTGTAATACTTCCTCTCCTTCATCCCCCGCCTTGTGTGCCATCTATGGATCAAGAACACCATGATAGAAGGATGTATGAGTGGAGAGGGATGAAATTTTGAATTTGTCCAGTGACCTCCTATACCATGCTCAAGCAATCATTCATGTTGCTACACGAGCATGGACAACGTCCCAGGCACATTGTCAATTTCTATAACCCAGGGCGTGCCAGCCTTCTTGTACAACCTGTGTGTTATGTGTATACAAGCCTTCACATTCATCGACATGTTAATGTTCAATTCTAAAAACAAATCTCAACTACTATGTTATATAGGGATACATCATGCTCCAAATGCAAGGATTTTCAGTGCAAGGATGAGCACTTGCGCATTCTTCTTACGAACCCTTTCTATAAGACATATATAAGGCCTTCCATTTGGTAAAGGAATTCTTTTGAAAACCTTGATCTACACATGAAAAACAATAGGCCTACAAGAAAATCTTATGCCTTTTTTCAGATGTATCACATTCCACCCCACTCACCCCAGCCATTTGAACGACTACTACCTTTCAGAGCATAGGACGATATGAAGTATTTCATCTTCTTCTCCTTGAGGCTACCCAGTATCACTTCATCCCTCTTCAAGCTCACATTGTTGTTATGCCATGGTCAGTGACTGAACTATGAGACGAACCCCTTAAACAACTAAACCATTTAATCTTAAGTGACACATTGACTTTTATCATTACCGTCCCATTACACCCCATATCACAAGAGTGGTTTCCTCACGCAACCTCCTCTTTGAATCTAAAGATCCTAACTACCTTCTTTTGGCATTCCAACATATTACAAGAACTGGCTAGTAGGGTTGCCGCACTGCCACAAAAAGAAATGTTTAAGTGCCTTTTGTACTCATGCTTGTGTTTCTCTGTACACATTTGATTTTTGTAGAAAGTGAGTCCAACTCAGGCTTGCTTTCCCAACAAGGGCACACAAGAATTTGCCCAACAAGCAGGATCCTTACGGCCATTGTCTTTCACGTAATGGAAAATATGGAAGCAACACATTCACCCACGAGCCTAACGAGCCCATCACACATCTTGTAGCACGTGGACTTGCAACTCCACGGAAACCGATGCCTTAGATGGCAAAGGACTATTGGTGTTGGGTGTAAAGCTGTGCATGCAATCTTTTGAATTCACCCACGTGCACTACCATGCAAGGAACAAACAAATGTCCAAACATGCATGGAGCTCAAGATGTTGCATCAGTGTACTCAAGAATTAGAGCGACACAGGCCACACGTGGTTCCTAGTTTTGGTAGGCAAGTAAACAGTCAGATGAAACCGCACGAGGATCAATTGTGCCATATGTTTTGTATGTTGCCTAACCAGTTGCAATGATCCCTCTGCTTTGAACTAGATGTAAGAACTATGCATGCATGCTATACATACTCGTGGTCAATGTGACACAGATTTATCTTGCATGCTTGAATGACTGTTTGAGGCGTTAATGGATTTATGATCCTCATTTGCCGTGTTTTCTGGCTTTTTGGTCAACAACACGAGTAGCCACTACCCGATTGAAACCTGTGTGCTTAGACTCGATCTAGTAGGTGACTTCAAGGTCCCACGTGAGAAACTTTAACCTGGTTGGCCCTGTCAACCACGCTCTCACTTGCTCTCTCCATTTACATATTATGTTATACGGTTTTGCTTTTAAAGGAACCGCTCATTTCCGATTCATAGTATCATTACCATGTATCTGTGCTGTCCTGTCAACTTCTTTGAAATGCCATCCCTCACACATCACCATTCTTTCAAACGTACTGGTATCAAAAATTTGTTGAGTGTAATCACCGTCATATGAAACCAAGGAGAGTGAGCTATCATTCCTACCCATCCGGGCTGTGGTGGTACTACCACCATAACCTCCGTCACACTAGCTACAAGCAGCCACAACCTATGCACACAAGTCAAGTGAGACGTAGCAATGATGGCTGCCAGATTAGAGGCAATACTACACTCTTACAGTACAAAAGCAATAGTAGTACCTGCTACAGATTTGACCTAGACAGAAGTGGTGGCAGCTATCATCCAAAACTTAAACTCTAATTGCCTTCTTCGTAGTGGCAGCCGCTAGAGAATAGAAGGAAAAGCATCAACATCAGCCTTTATAGCCTAGGTGCTAGTTGTGGCTGTCCTTGTGCCAACCTTGACCTAACTACCCTTCTCTGTAGCGTCTATAATCACAATACTGCAACAGTATCAAAAATTTCTATACGGTCTACGCATCGTTGTGACAGCCACCATGCCAACCACATTCTCTTAGAGCCTTTCTTTGCATTGGATATTGCTGCACCCGTCACTGACATGGCAGCCGTCCCAGTCATTAGATCCATCACGCGTATTACAACTGTAGTAGACATCACAGCATTTGCAACCGTCCTTCCACCCCTCTTTTCCCCTCGGCCACGCTACAACCTAATAGTTACAACATTAGACACTACTGCCACTCTCTTACGACAGGCAACAGGATTGTTGCCTGATGTACTCCGCATTCATCTCTGAGCCTCCCTCGTCCATCCTACACCCTCCCAGCATAATAGCACCAACTACAAGAAGCAGCCGCATGGCAGTAGCTATCACATTACCGGTCACCTAGTATAGTTTCATGTTTTTCAAGTGAGCAAGAAGTATCCACTGTCGCTCAGACCATTGCTAAACTTGCTTTATTGTCATCCTCAGTGTCGATACCCACTTCTTCAATGTATAGTTAAGATGCAAATGACTGACAAAATCATTGCAGCCTATGCACAGAGTAGGAACGTGACGGCTGGTTAGAGCAACGTTGCTTTGACCTAGGCTACATGCCTGGTTATGAGTACAACCCTGCTGCCTACTACACTGGTAAGGAGGTAGAGGCTGACCAAGAATGTGGCATGGCATCAGAAGACTATCCATTAAGCCAAAATGCACTGCTCCTAACCGGGAAACTGCCTCAGGAGTGACTACATCAAACTCTAATAAATCCATCCATTACCCTTAGGAACCATCACCAGCACCAACGGGTCCAAGTCGGTACATCCATCACTATGAGACCGTCTTCATTGACTCTTAAAGACATGGCAGCTTCACAACCTGCAACTGCGACTACATCAGTGGATTCAATAAAAACTACAGCACCTAGGGCTCCTAGCGCTTCACCCCCACATCAGCATTGGTGCCTAACGGTGCATCATTTCACAGCTATGTTGTATGCTAGCACTATTTTTGCCTCTGTGTTTACAACATCTGCACGCGAGTCTCATGCACTAGCTAATGAAATAGCAGGAAAAGAAGTGAAGGCATACACTACTGCTACCATCTGGGGGATGGTAGCAGTAGTGTATTTGTGAATCTACGCTAGATGGTAGCAAGACGCTACCATGAAGCTAGACGCAAACCTGTTCATCCCCCGATTCTCAAATGGTTGTATCCTGCTTTGGAACTTTAAAACTTAAGAAGTTGAAGGGACACAGTAACTTGGTGGTAGGACTTAAATGCACATCAATTGTACGTGTCAGGTGACGTCCTGGCACATGCACGAGAATCTTGAACAATGAACTGCACATCCTGCCTTTCTGTGATGAGGACATGATGGCGGCCTTAAATGCACCAAGTCACGATGGAAGGTTGGTTCTTTTGGCATGCTCGGTGTGTTGGACCCACACATCTTGCATGTCTAGTAGGCTTGATGACAAGGGCGGCATGGACACGTCATGGGAAACTGATGGTTGTGGCACAGACTGTCAAACGGGGTCAATCATAGTGTGGAGGCTTGGTTTGTTCTTAAAAAAAAAAGCCTGAGTAGTAGGCTTGGTATCTGGCATACGATTGCAAATTCATTTGCACATATGACAAGCCACAAAGCAGCTGGCAAGAAAGAATAGGTAAAGGAATCTCAAACACCTAGTCAGATGGACACGTGGCACATTGATGCATTGTCATGGTGCATAACCAGGCATTTTGAGCCACAACCATCAGCAATGCATGTTGGACACTGGTGTGTTTAGTACATGCAAAGGAAAAAAAGTGCAAGCTCTTGGTGCATGTCTCGAAGTAAATATACATAGAGAATCATGCAAGGGGTTTGTTGAATTTGAAAATCCAAATACATTCACGAATCCCATATTTAGATCAGCGAATTCGAATCCAAGTGTGGATGCAGAATTACAAATTCAACTCTGGCCCACTGTTTGTGAAATACACTCAGTGTACATCGTTACTTTTGGCTTTTATCTTCTATTGTTAATGGCCTCATCCCTGAGTTGTGTAACACCTTGCGTAAAACCAAGGCAACTGAGCTCAAGCATCTTTGCTCTAACCCAGTTTTCGATGATTTGCCTTTGGGCATCGGTGCCTTGAGGAAGTTCACTACCCAACGCCTAACTGAATAGTGGAGTATCATGCAGGACAAATGGATCCATTGAACATTAGTGACTACTGTCACCATTACTACATATGCCATATCATCCATCTCTCACATGCCAATTCTACTTCTACCTCTTCCTCAGCCATTGTCTCTTTGGTGACCAAAACTTTGAGGAGGCGAGGACAAGATCATGGTCGAGGTGGTAAGCCCATGATCCCTCTCTACAACCCTCTTCATCTGCTCCTACATTGGTGACTTGCTAGAACTATGAATTGTTGGAAACTCTGCTCGGAAGTGTCTAGCTCTATCCAACAAAAACCGCTTTGCCTCGGCCATGTGGTCGTAATGACATCGCTTGGCTGGTGAAGGCAAAGCGATATCATCTACATTGACCAATTCTTTCTCCTCTTCTAACAGCCCTGCAGTCACCTTGAATGCAACTGATATCCACCCCATCGAAGCTGCATCCAATTCCACTCCCTCTCCTTGAAGGTGGCCAGGGTCTTGTCGAGGCTCCGTCTACTTTGGCCCGCCCCCATACATGCCTCTCACGTAGTTTCTACTAGTAGGGGGAATAGGAAATCTCTCCATGTAGAGATTACATCCCAGCTCCGTGATGATGAGCTCCAGTTTGAGGATGCATGCGTGAATGTCATCCAGCAGTGTCGCCTTCATAATGAAGGAGGTGAGGCTGTTTGGAATGGATATAGGCCACTGGAATGTGATTATGATGTAGCTCTTTCCGGTGAATTGTCCGAAAATGGACCTTCTTAGTGGTTTCCAGCTGTTGAAGGTGTATAGTGAAGCGAGGACTTGCATTCCATCACCTTGCCTTGCTATCTTGTCACACGCGGTCAACCGTACCTGCTCAATCCCTCTGCTACCACTTTTATTATCAGTCGGATTCTACCGTCTATTTGTGTGCCTAGGGATGTCTAAACCCTTGATTTGGGAGCCATTGACCACATGAATTTGCATCGTGCCTCCTTTTCCTCCCTTGGTCCTGTCGGTGTTGTTCGCTTCATTTGTACCGGTTCTGGCCAGGTAATCCCTATTTAGGGGGTGGATGTTGTTTGCTTTGTGATTCCTAGGAGAGATCTTTCCTCCCTGGTGTGTTTTATGTCCTTGTCCTTGAGATCAGTCTCCTCCCCATCACGACCCTCGATGAACAAGTTTTGGACTTCTCCTCCAATTGTACTACTACAAGTGTGTCACTTTGTTCTATGGTCATTTAATCTTATGTGGCCTTTTTTGTGACCGTCTATTCCACGTGCAATCATTTACACCCACTCCATCCACATATTTCCTGGTCCATGTTTTTTGCTCCCTCATTCCCATCCATGCTGAGCTCTTACACGGCCGCCTCTACCATATTCATACTGTCGCTCTTAAAAAACTTCTCCAGACTCAGCATAGTGGTGATCTAGATGCATCTACCCTTTCCCGTCCCTATCCAGTTAGCTTTCCTAACCGTGCTCAGGGGAAAATGCATTGCTCTCCTTTCTTCGAGTCCTGCACATTCTATCCCTTGACCTGGTGTATGCTGGTGTCATGGGGCCCTTGCCTCGTTACATCTACGATGGGATGAGACGATATGTTCTCTAAATTATTCATGGTGATTCTTGCATGTGCTACGTCTTTGCCCTTCCTAAAAGAATGTAATGTATGTGCTTTACTTAAATCATGGTTTCCGAGGCCGAGATGGCCTGAGGTTGTCGTCGCAATGACTTTTGGTCTCATCATGGGCACAAGTTGTTAGGCCCCACTACACGCGTTCTTGCGTCTCATGGCATGCTCATTGATTCCTAGTTCCCCTACACAACCCGAAATAATAGGGTCTCAACTCGTTGAAACCATACCCTCGCTGATGATGTTGCGACCCTGCTCTCTGTCTCGAATCTTGAATCTCTCACATCCCTTTAATCCATTTCTTACAAGACGTGGTTCTAGGACCGTGTCCCTCACGATCTCCTTCCCCGTCGTGTCACCTCCTATGAGCGTTGGTTTGGTTGTTGTGTTGCCCTTTGTCTTGCGTGTGTCCAGGGCTGTGCCATTGCTGTCAAGATCATGCAAGACGAGCGTGATGGAAAACTCTCTCCCCATGCCTGTCCATGTCCGTTTATTTTTATTTTATATATGTGCAAGACCTGGCGATTCTGGGACCCGGGAAAATGTCATGTCATGGAGTCTTGGATGTTTTTTTGGTGAAGTGTTCCTATGTGGCTTATCTTGTCATTCTCCTCCATCCTCGCTTACCTTATTTTTTCGGCTTTAAGGAGTAATTCCTTGCTCTGCCTCTGATCTCGAGGATGTGGTCCCTTATGGATCGCAACTTCCTCTTCTAAATTGCCAGTATCACCAGCTGTCTCTGGGTCTTTCCCNATATATGTGCAAGACCTGGCGATTCTGGGACCCGGGAAAATGTCATGTCATGGAGTCTTGGATGTTTTTTTGGTGAAGTGTTCCTATGTGGCTTATCTTGTCATTCTCCTCCATCCTCGCTTACCTTATTTTTTCGGCTTTAAGGAGTAATTCCTTGCTCTGCCTCTGATCTCGAGGATGTGGTCCCTTGTGGATTGCAACTTCCTCTTCTAAATTGCCAGTATCACCGGCTGTCTCTGGGTCTTTCCCTTCCTCTAAGTTACTTAGTCCTCCCTCTTATAAGTCCTCACCACTATCTCCATCAACATCTTACTTAGCATCTTAGTCCACATATCCTACATTGCCTTTGAACACTACATTTGTCCAGTACTCTTTGCATCAAGATTCCTTTTAATCGTCCATCCCACTCCCCTACACGACATGCCATGGATTCTCCTTCACCTTCTATGTCTCAACCTTCTCTCCTTATTCTCCAAACAGAGATCGCTATTGACTCTAAGCCCTAGGTGTGTGAGGAGGATGCACTGTGCTCTCCCCTCATAACCACTCTCACAACACGTCACTCACTCCTTCATACCCTCCGTCCGTGCTATATGACTTGATGGCTTTGGTCCCCCCATCGGCACTCTCTAGCCAAACACTACTATCAATTACTATTTGATTATGGAGGTTTCTAGTCTTTAGTCTCTCGTTACATGGATGTTTGCTTTGTTGTTAGGTGCCTCTCGCCGCTTCCCTCCTGGCCCATGACTATGCATTTGGCTTAAAAGGCAGCCAATGCTTATCACAGATAAAAGTACATGCAAGAGGAGCTTGATGCCCTCTAGACAGACGATGTCTTTGAACTAGTCGACTTGCCTCATGCACTCAAGGTAGTCTGAGCCCGCTTGGGTCCTTAAGCATAAACTGAAGCCAGATGGCTTTGTCCAGTGCTTCAATTTGCAACTGATGGCTAATGGTTTTGCTCATACCCCTATAGTACCTTTTTACTAGGTTTTTGTTTGTATGAGTGCTCGTGTCCTCATCATCCTTGTGGTCCAACATGACCAGGAGTTGGAGCAAGTGGATGTGAACAATACATTCTTACAGGGTTGGATTACCTACGCGGATGTCATCGGACATTTTAACTACTCTTTTCAACAAAGCAATAAATCTGAGAGAATCCATCTCCCTTGAAAGATTCATGGTCTGGAGGTCTTTGTAGGTGAAATGATACTTGACGATAGGCCATGGATTTTTTACTCGGGTCATTGTAAAGTTTAAGTGCCTCAGTCGGAAATTTGACCAGGTCCGGCAGGCGGGTTTTGAGTACGGCACTGACAAGGTGTGGCGCATGCGCAAGGCCTTCTACATACTCCAACAATCATCTCGTTGCTGAAACATGCAGATCGTGTCGGCCCTAAAGGGGGGTGGTTATCAACCTAGTGTAGTTGATATTACGCTCTTTCTTAGTTTGCCGTCAGAGCTTCTTTTGGCCATCTTGGTCTATGTGGATGACTCGCTCGTTTCCTCACACAATCTAGCCACAGTACAGTCATTCAAGGCAAATATTGAGTCTACCTACAAGATGAAGGACCTCGATGTGGCAAGGGTCTTTCTTGGCTTGGAAATTGAGCGTGGACGCTAACGTCACACTCTCCGTGTCCACTAGGCTTTGCATGTCCATGGCATGGAAGAGAATTTTGCATCACTTTTGGTTGACGTTCCAATTGCATCCACCCCCAAGACCCCAGCAGGCCAGCGCCCGTTGAAGTCATTCGATGCGTCGCAACTGGAGGAGCTCGTGGACGTCACTGACTATCTCAAAATCACTAGGTTGCTAGTGTGCCTTGCGACGAACACCAACGTTCGTGGTGGCCGTCATGACACAATTCTTGCAACAGCCTCGGACCGCCATCTCAAGGTCACCCTCCGTGCTCTCCTGATGGCACAGAGCACAGGCTGTGCTCTCTCCACAATGTGTGCTGGTTATTGCTTCCATACGCAGCCCTCAGTCATTGTCGATAGGATGCACTGACAACAATTGGCCTCATGACACCGGTGCCAATAGTCTGTCTCGGTATAACTTTGTTGTCCATGGCATCAGTGCCTCGTTGGGTGTGTGGCTTGCAACTCCAAAAAGGCCGATTGTGTCACACTCGTTACGGAAATGTGTGATTGCATCATGTTGTGTGACTTGCTTCAAAACTTGCATGTCCATTTGCTACATCACCCTGAGTTTCAACAATTATAACACACGGGCCTTCTTGAGCATAATGGCTTGCATACTACACATAAGAAGCACATCAACAATGAACACCATTTTGTATGTGAGCTCAGAATGACAGGAGCAGTCAAAGTCGCCTGCGTTGACACTCGTCAGCAGCGTGCATACCTCTTCACAAAGGCTCCAAAAAATGGGATTTTCAAGTCCACTGTGTACGTTGTTGGTATGTTGCATGCTCGTGATCACCCTGGTTGAGTCTCGCACTCTAGTCCTATGCCTGCGTAGTGAGGAACCTTGGTTGTATTGCTCCACCGTTCACATGTCGGTTTGTCAGTTGACGAGGTTGTGTGTTTGTGTATTGTGTAGGATGTACATTAGATTTTCCACGGCTGTCATTTTGTATAATTAACCCCTTACATGTGGCTGTGTTTGAGTGCAGGCCTCAGGGGAGCGTTGGCATGGGGTGTTAATCCATGTAAGGGACCTCTTGACTTCATGCGTACACACTACCATGCAAGAAATCAGTGAATTCCTAGATGCGCACGGAGTTTGAGACGTTGTTTCGGTGAGCTCTAGAACCCAGGCTCCACAAGCTACACGCATTTGTTGATGATTGTTGCCATGTGGATGGACAGATAATACAACCACATGCAAATCATTTGTGCCAAGTGTGTCCTACGGTGGCTGATATGTTACGACAAGACCCACCCTGGCTTTGACCCTGACACAAGAACTATGCATGTATGCTACATACGCTTGTCATTGAAGAAGCACAGATTTATCTCGCATGCTTGGGTGATCGTTTGAGGCGTTGGTAGGTTGCTAGTCCCTAGGGGTCGTGCTCACCGGCTCTCTGGTCAGCATCAAGACATGCCTCCACCTAGTTAAAACCTGTGTGGTCAACTGTGACCTCAAGAGTTGCATCAGGGGCCCACACGATACCCTCTCGAGTGTTTTGCCTCGTCAGCCACGACCGCTTGTACTCTTATCATTCATCTCGTGTGTTGCATGCTCTTTTTGCAAATACAACTCTTGTTTCAGAACCACTACGCCATTAGCCAAGCGCGTGGGTTGTTTTCCACCTAATTCGTACTGCCATCATTCACACATCACAGTTCCTCTTACGTATAACGACGTGGGTGTTGTGCTTTGTGACGTTCATGTCGACCTGTACCGTTTACTGTGACCACTCGGCCGTGTCCATCCTCGTGCAGATCCCTGATGCGGACCCAGGTGGCACCGTGCGTCATGTGGTGGCGGACTACCAGCCTGGAGCTGACCGACGACCGTTCCAGAGCTCTGGACGCTGCCCGGGACCTCCTGCAGTTTTTCTACAGCACGCAGGGGTGTAACGATGGACTGGCAATGGGCCCGATTTGCATGTTTTTGCATTGTGTATCCATCGTTTGATGCCAGATGCATGCATGTGACTAGTTGTAGCGTCCGGCTTTTGATTTTGCACGTCTAGGTTTAGACTGCGCAGCATTCGAATATGTCTGCGCAGAGTTAAGGGCAAAACAGTGGTTTTGGGCCGATCTTGCACTGCCGCATACGACACCCGCCGTGCGCCGCGGCAGGTACTTATGCCATGGACCTGTCATTTGTCATTTCTCTCTGCAAATGCTATTGAAGTATTCTGACACTTTGCCTTGTGTCTCCTAGCCACACCCTTGCCGTTGTGTGCACGACTTGTGACTATCGTCACCGTCTGCCCATGCACTGACGCCTAGTCAACGACAATGTCGCTAGGAAGCTTCCACGCATCTTCTCATGGTATCAGAGCGGTGAGACAGTTCTCACCGAGCTGCGTAGCAGAGACGCAGCACAGCAGTAGTAGTGAGAGTCACCGCTGTAGCAGATCCATAGGGACCTATCGACGACGACATCGGATCGGCGTTGACGTCGCTCACCATCACCACGTGAGATTGCATCAGCAGCAGCTGCTAGCGGCAGCAGGAGACAGCTGCAACAGACTGCAGTCGCCAGCAGCTGCCGACATTAGCACTGAGCAGTAGCAGCAGCAGGGCGACAGTAACGGCAACTGGAGCGCGCGGTGGCAGCAACAGCGCGCGGCGGCAGCAATAGCACGCGGAGGCAACAGCATAGTAGCAGCACACAGCGGTAGCAACACAGCAGCAGTGCAGTAGTAGCGACAGCAGCAGCGGCGGTAGTAGCACAGCAGCAGCGCAACAGTAGTGGCAGTAGCAATGCAACAACAGCAGCGGCAGCAGCACGCGGCGGCGGCAGCTGCGTGCAGCAGCCAAAGCACGTAGCATGAGCAATAGAACGCAACTACTGCCACGGCCGCGCACGCAGCTGCCAGGCGACTGTCGCGCACACAGCCGCGCGGCTGCTACTGCAGCTGATGCCGCAGTAGCATCAACAGCAGCGGAGCGGAAGCTGCGCAGCGGCTTCCGCTCAGCTTCCGCGCGGCTGCTACGGAGCGGCCGCCTGCTCGTGCAGCAACCGCAAGGTTGACCAAAACAAGGAGGGAAGGTGAGCTGNCGTGCAGCAGCCAAAGCACGTAGCATGAGCAATAGAACGCAACTACTGCCACGGCCGCGCACGCAGCTGCCAGGCGACTGTCGCGCACACAGCCGCGCGGCTGCTACTGCAGCTGATGCCGCAGTAGCATCAACAGCAGCGGAGCGGAAGCTGCGCAGCGGCTTCCGCTCAGCTTCCGCGCGGCTGCTACGGAGCGGCCGCCTGCTCGTGCAGCAACCGCAAGGTTGACCAAAACAAGGAGGGAAGGTGAGCTGACATCAGCATTTCTCCTTGCTGACGTCATCATGTCATGCTGACATCAACAACTTCATGCTGACGTCAGCACTTGCCTTAGTGAAATTTTTGGTCGGAGGGTCAAACGTTGCCAGCATATCAAATCCCCGAGAAACGGTCACGTTTCTGCAATTCGACCACGTTGACGTCTCCGCCCATAATGAGCAGCGCCATGGCTCCGTCCGGGGAGAAGGGAAAAGGGGTACTAGATCCCTCTTCTTCCTCCTCAGGGGTCATGAGACCACGTTTGCAGGCAATTGAGGACATGCGGAGCCAGCAGGACGAGATGCGTCGCTTGCAGCGGGAGTAGACAAACGACATCCGTACACTCACCGAGCTTCTTCGAGGACATTCCATGACTTCATGACAGACTTCTGAGGGAGCGGCCGGGGTCGCACCCTCTACAAAGCAGTCAACTCCAGCACCGGAGTCAAGAGCTGGAGCCAACCCGCCACCTCTTGATCTTTGGGACGAGGATCCAGACATGCAAGGCATGGAGGGCGACTTCCCTGAACGCGAGATTCTTGTGCTTCAAGAGTGTCTCCGCCAGCTTCAGACGAGCTCTCGGCCCCCACACACATCCCGCTCTCCCGAGTTTCGATCGTCGCCTGACCTCCACCCCAGCGACTTCCCTCTTCCCGGCGTCTTTTCCATCCCTTGAGGGATGGAAAAAACGAGGTGGCGTAGGGGTGGCGTCTTCCATTCCTTCCAAGCCTGTGGTTGCTCTCCCTACGGAGCGGCAACCCAAGGACTTTGAGACACCACCCCTACGGTATGTCAGCTAGGACGGCTTTGACTGTTGGGAGATCCTCTTTCAGGTCTGAGCCACTTCAGAGGGCGTGTGGCCCTACTACCACAGTCCATATCAGACTACAGACCAAGCTCAGGTGCTGACAGCGGCTAGGGCGATGCGCGGACTTCTCTACGCCATGCTGCGCGAGACCGTCGTCAACTTCCGCTCGTTCCTTGGCGAGGCGGGCACAGGCACCGGCACTTATCCACGCGGGAGTTGGGATCTTGAATTGTCCCTGCTTGGTGCAGAGACGCACGCCACCCACGCCGCGTACATCTGTGCCTTTCACTCCCTTCGTCAGGGGCCTGCCAAGCCTGTAGCCGACCACTGGCAATGCGCCATGCGCATTTACACGCGCCTTAGGACCTCAGGAGGTACACAATTGTGGGCGCTCCGCACGATCATGCTCGGGGTTCACCTTGAGCACACAGACATCTTCATGAGGTACAGCAACGCCGTGCTCGCGCCTTTTTCAGCTTCACTGCAGCTTCTTTTTCTGGGCATACCAGCTCTTCCTCCAGGTGACTTCCGCCGGTGAGGCAGGCGTGGCTCATCAGGAGACCTCCATTACTGCCGCGGTCATTGCATTACCACCGACGCCCTTGACACAGAATCCTTCTCCATCCTCTGTCACGTCCTCCTCCTCCCCTTCCATCCACACACCGACTCAGATACTGGGTGTCGCGGCAGCAGCACCGGGGAAGAAGGGGTGACGGAGGCGCAGCTCAGGCCAGCAGCAGTCGCAGCAGCAACCGTCATCGGGCAGTAGCAATAGACGCTTTGTTTATTGCTACAACTGTGGAGGTGCCCATCGCTACACCGAGTGCCAGCAGCCGCTCGACTGGGCACGGATTACTCACGGGCTCCAGGTTGCGCACGCACTACAGTCTACGTTGAGTAGCACGTCCTCCGGACGCACAGCGACCACGACCGCAGTAGTTCCCGCCTCACCACCGGCGACCAGCGGCGATCTAGACCAACGTGACCGCACCATCGCCGAGCTCTGATACCTTCTGGGGCTTTGCTTTTAGGGAGGTGCGAGTGTGTTGTTACGGACGGGTGGTTCACAGACTATATGTTTGTCTGTTCTTGTGGCTCAGGATGACTCGTGTGGGGGGGCACAGTCGGCATGCGATGACGATGGACATGACTGTATGGATTGGATTCATGAGTCTCACCTTTGTGCCCTTCACCGTTCCTCCCCACCTGCTGCCCAGCACTCGTCTGAGGCCGAGTGTTCCATTGCCCATTGTACAGCGACGTCTTCTAGTCGTGATTCTAGTGGCACTTGGATCATCGACTCTGATGCCACTCATCACATGACTTGTCGTCGTAGTGATTTCGTTTTCCTCATCCCTGTTGCGTCTGTTCATTCCGACCGCACAGGCTTTGGTCAATCCTTGCCAGTCCGTGGTGTTGGGGTCATATGTTTCAATAGTCTGTCTGGCCCCCTATATCTTTCCGAGGTGCTGTTTGTACCTGACCTTGAGCTCAGTTTGCTTTCTATACGTGCTTGCACACTGATCGGACTCTCTATGGAGCACACTGCAGAGTCCACAACGATGACTGCCATTGACACTCGTAATGTTGTTCTTCGTGCCTCTGTTGTGGATGACGTGTATCGTGTCTCTCGGACTTCTGCTCCTTGCTCACCCTCCTCTTCCCCTCGTGTTTTTGCCACTTGTGTTTTGTCTCCTGAGCATCAGCGATTTCTTCATCGTCGCCTGTGTCATGTAGGCTTCGACACCGTGTCGAAGCTCATTCGGAAACAGCCCGCTCTCGGTCTTGACGTGGCTTCTTTCGAGAAGTCGCTCAAGACCGACTATCTCTTCTGTGCTCAGGGTAAGATGCATCGTTGCACCTACCCTGACTCTCGTTCACGCGTACTTTGCCCTCTCGAGTTAGTCCATTCGGACCTTCTTGGTCCCCTACCTGTCGAGTCTTTGTCTGATCAGGGTCGATACGTTCTGACCCTGACTGATGACTTCACTCGAATGCGGTGGGTCTACAGCCTACGCCAGTAGAGTGACGCTGCTCTCACGGTTCGCCAGTGGCTAGTGATGGCTGAGCGTCAGTTCCGCCACACGCTGCACACCTTCCGCTCGGATCGCGGTGGCGAGTTTCTTGGCGAGATGGACAGCTTCTTCGCCGAGCACGGGATTTTTCACCAGGTCTCCGCTCCTCCTACTCTTCAGTAGAACGGTGTTTCCGAGTGCTGGAACCGCACCATGGAGGATGCGGTTTACGCCATGTGGTCCGTGTGCGGTCTTCTAGAGTCCTTCGTTTTTGAAGGCTTCGCCTACATGACTTAGGTCTGGAACCGCCTCCGGTTTGGTGACTTCCGGTCCTCTTCTGGACCACGTCACACCGTATGAGCTCTGGTTTCGCCACCGTGCTGACTTGCGTCTCACTCGCGTCTGGGGATCCTTGGCTTTTGTGTGGTTCACCGAGGACCAGCAGGGGTCCAAGGTCTCACTGCGGGGTTGCTTGTGTGCCTTCATCGGCATCTCCCCGCGGTCGAAGGCATGGCGTTTTTGGGACCCTACTCGTCGTCGCATTGTTGAGTCCCGCGACGCGCTCTTCTTTGAGTCCCTTACCTACCGTGATCTGACTTTGATCACGTCGCTGTCTGTCACACATGTTCCCACGTGTGAGGTCTCTCGACGGATGGGGGAGTCTGTGCCTGCAAGCACCGCTCGCCAGGTTGATGTTTCTGTTCGAGCTCCCTCCACTTCTCCGGTTCTTGATGACCCAGCGATCATCGCTATCGGTCCAAAGATCTCTCCAGCACCGCCGGCTTCTACCCCTATCCCCTCGCACCCCACAGGTACCCATGATTCTGTACCTGGGCATACTCTTGTGACCATACCTGTGTCCGCCGGCAGTCTTGCATTTGTGCGTGGACCTGCCTCACCTGCTCCTACTATCACACAGAGTCATGTGTCGCCCACGCCCGCATCTCCTCGCATGGCATCACCAGCTCCCTTGCCTGAGCCCTCCCCAGCTGCAATTGTGTCCATTCCCGAGCCTGAGGTGCGCCCCTCGAGCTGGGGTTACTCCCGTGAGCCTGGCGGTCATCTTCGACCATTGGACTCTGGAGCTCAGCGAGTGTCTGGTCCCGTACCCAGGCGCTCCGCTTGCAGCATTGCGAGTGGTGATCCCGGCACAAAGGCCCTAGGCCTCAGTGTCCGTACTGAGCACACAGAGGTACATCCAGTGTGTCCTGTAGGGCACGACCTTGTCACTCGCAAGTTTCATGTAGCTTGTGATGCAGCAGCCGATCTTGTGGTCGTCAGACCTAGCATTGAGGCGTGCGATCTTGCCACGCACACTGAGGGAAGCTCTCCCGTCATAGGATGCTGACCCTCTATGGCCCCTGACCCGGGCACACTGAGGGAAGCTCTCCCGTCATAGGATGCTGACACTTGGTGTGCTGCCTGCGAGGATGAGCTTTGCGCCATCCGAGTGCACGGAGTTTACGACCTTCCTTCTGGGAGGAAGGCTATTCAAGTCAAGTGGGTCTTTCGCAAGAAAGTGAAGCCGGATGGCTCTCTAGAACGCTACAAGGGTCGCTTGGCCGTCAAGGGGTACTCTCAGATTGAGGGCATCGATTACACCTTTGCTCCTGTCAACCGCATGACCTCAGCTCAAGCTCTATTCAGTGCAGTGACTCAGCATGACTGGGAACTGCACCAGATGGATGTGAACAATGCGTTCCTCCATGGCTCTCTGGATGAGGAGATTCACGTGGCTCAGCCACCTGGCTTTGAGGACGGTGACAAGGTCTGGCGCTTGCGCAAGTCCTTGTACGGCCTCAAGTAGTCTCCTTGGTGTTGGAACCAGGAGATCACTGGCACCCTGACTCGTGCGGGATATGTACAGAGCAAGGCAGATCCCTCTCTCTTTATCCAACAGACGCCTGAGCGATTCACCGCCATCCTGGTCTATGTCAACGACCTTCTGATCACGTCTCCTTCACTAGAGGCCGTGAAGGATGCCAAGGTTGTCCTGCAGACTGCCTACGGGATGAAGGACCTTGGTCCTGCAGCAGTGTTTCTTAGCATGGAGATCGTGCGAGACCGCAGATGTCGGACTCTACTACTGCATCAGGCCCGACACGCACGCGTTGTGGGGGAACGCTTCAGCGACCTTCTTGGCACAATGCCCACAGCTTCCACACCTCTCACGCCTGACGGGCAGAATGCCCTGAAGGTGGACAATCCCACACAGCCGAGGGAGACAGTGGATGTGACCATGTAGCTTCGTCTCATTGGATCACTGATGTACCTGGCCACTACTACACGTCCTGATATCGCATTTGCCGTCAACCTCCTTGCCTTGTTTTTGCAGGCTCCACGCGCTAGAGCCATTCACACGGCTGTGCGAGTGGTGCGGTACGTGGTCTCCACGCCATACCTCGGACTCTACTTTCGCCGGCAGTGTTTGGTGGTCCTTGACGGCTACACCGACAGCGACTGGGCTTGGAGCCCAGATGGACGCAGTCGCACAGGTTACGTCTTCCTGCTCGGTGGGACCGTTGTGTCCTAACGCAGCGGGAAGCAGGGCTGCATTGCACGTAGCTCATCGGAGGCAGAGTACGTTGCTCTGGGTGCAGGGGCTACTGAGGCGGAATGGTTGCAACGCCTGTTTCTTGAGCTTGGCCAGTCAGTACCCGCCATTGTGCTTCGTTGTGACAACCAGAGTGCTCTTGCCATATAGAGAACTCTTGTGTCTTCCATGCTTGCACGAAGCACATTGCGGTTGAGCATCACTTTGTGCGTGATCTCGTGGAGCGACACGTGATTTTCGTCATTTGGGTTGGCACTGACATGCAACGTGCTTACTTCTTGACGAAGGCACTAGCTCGCTCAAAAGTTCGTGGTGGCCATTCGTTCTGTTGGACTACGCCCCTTCACTGAGAGTGGTTGAGTGTGGTGTGTGATTGTGTTTGTGTCACATTTGTCGTTGCACCAGTTGTTGTACTCGTCCCAGTACTGCACGCGTATGGACATGCGTACCATTGGGTCATGGGGGAGGTTTGTGATTTGTGATGTTCCTGTCGACCTGTACAGTTTACTGTGACCACTCGGCCGTGTCCATACTTGTGCACATCCATGATGTGGACCCAAGTGGCACCGTTGCGTCATGTGGTGGCAGACTACCAGCGTGGAGCTGACCCTTGACCGTTCCAGAGCTTTGGACGCTACCCGGGACCTCCTGCTATTTTTCTGCAGCACGCATGGGTTTATCGGTGGACTGGTCGTGGGCCCGATTTGCATGTTTTTGCATTGTGTATCCACCATGTGATGCCGGATGCATGCATGTGACCAGTCGTAGCGTCCAGAGTTTGATTCTGCACGTCTAGGTTCAGACGTCGCAGCGTTATGATATGTCTGCGCAGAGTTCCGGCCAAAACAATGGTTTTCGGCCGGTTTTAGGACACATCTTGCACTGTCGCGTGCGATAACCGCCGTGCGCCGCGGCAGGTACTTATGCCACGAACCTGTCATTTGTCATTTCTCTTTGCAAATACTATTGAAGAATTCTGACACTTTGCCTTGAGTCTCCTAGCCAGACCCTTGCCGTTGTGTGCACTACTTGTGACTGTCGTCACTGACGCCTAGTCAGCGGCTGTGTTGCTAGGAAGCTTCCACGCATCTTCTCAGTGGGATCCACGAAGTATGAAATCCATTGTTTAAAACTCCAAAACCGGTGTCCCGTTGCTTGCGTTGGGGTTGCACATGACCATCGGTCAAAAGTTGTGTTTCTATACAACGGGTACCAATTAAGATTTGCGTGGATGAGATGGAGACACTTCCTCCCTTATTCTCTTCGCCGATTCTTCCCACTTCTCGTCTGCATTATTTTTAAGGTTTAACTTTACATTTAATGTGTTTTGCTCTCGCATACAATCATACATGGGACTAGAAGAAGCCAAGAATAACAAGGATACAACTATGCAGAGTGCCTGAGGCAACCTCACTCTTGATGTTGGGTCACGTTGGCCCATTTTGTTTCTTATGGATGCCGTTGCATGTCTCCGTACAGCGGAAAGGTCCTTTCTCAAAGCGCTGTTATATTGGGTGCATTCTCCCGCTTATTCATGGCGATGTTGGAAGCCACTTGATGAAGGGAAACGTTTTGTTGAGGAAGATATAGGATGATAATCGAGCACGGGGTATTTGAAATGAAAACATGCATTTTACAAAAACGTGTGTTAATGAATGATTAATCGTCAATCTTGAGCTACGTTACTAAACCAGAAGCCACCTTGATAGAAAGCGGGCGAACCACATGTTGGATTTTGACAGTGGGTCGGGAAGAAGGCGCCCTCGAAGACGAAGAAATTTGGCCACAAACCTAAGAAACTTAAACGTAGTTGCATTGTTTCGGCTCCGTCGATTTAACTTGTGTATGCCGTCGTACAATGGATGGCGCGGAACCACTTGTCCATCACGGTTCCGTTTCTGTTTGAGATCGTCTTCCTTGAAAATAGTGCATCCTTTACAATCCAGCTGGAAGGGTCCTTGAACTGCTCATCCACGTAAGGTTGTACATGGATTATCCATTCACTTCAATTCATCATGCTACATTGGCGTATTTTTCAGTAATCCTAAGGGTAGCGGGTCTGGATATCAATGATATTTTGCCGTAGCATAGGCTGGATGTCAAAATTACCCTGTTGACGTTGCAGAAGTACACATTAGCGAAACAAGCACCTACCATCGTTGCGTTTTCTTGTCGTCATTCCGGGTCAGTGCGTGTCGCAAGCTATGAAAATTTCATTGAATTTCTAAAAAAGTTATTGTATTAAAAAAATGAATTTCTTTCAGATGTACTCATTCAAGAACCATACAATCTCGTTATTGGGTTA
Organism: Penium margaritaceum; assembly: GCA_023375785.1. Lineage (NCBI taxonomy): Eukaryota > Viridiplantae > Streptophyta > Zygnematophyceae > Desmidiales > Peniaceae > Penium > Penium margaritaceum. Next base: position 82,155 of record SZWC01004322.1, read on the forward strand.
GGTTCAACAATTTCAACTTTTTGGCATTACCAATTAGCCTCTTATTTTTACTTTATGACAGGGGGGGGAGGGTCTAACAGCCCCCCTGGTTCTCTTGGGACTAGCCGAATCTTGTCACCATGGGGCCGGGTTCAAACCCCTGGCGGATTCTGGTTTTGTAGTAGAACCCTCGCCTAAGTCGGTCACGACGAGGGTTAAAGAAATATCCTCTTGGGACTAGTGACTCCATTTCAGCTTTGGAGAGTTATGAAATTTCATGAAGCGGAGTGTGCGCGCCGTTGTCCAATCGTATGACGCCGGTCACGGTGTACCTCCACCGAGTGCGTCCAACGTAGCTCCCTGCACGATACGAAGAACGAGCGATCAGTCTCGAGTCAATCGGACATGCTCGTCGGTTGATACGTGGCGCTTTCTTCCCCTCGGATCCTGGAAACTCACGTCTCTCTGACGTGGTACTGACTCGGTGAGATTTTTTGAAGGGACATTTGTGTGCCCCTCTGGTCGGTGGCTCCAGAAAATGCGGAAGTGCAATCAAACGGCAAGCATTTTCTCGCGTGGCTATTGCCGCACGGTTGCCGGATCTGCGGCGGACCAGTGCCGACAGCCGCTGCTACAAGCTGTGCGCTGTGACGACCGTCTGCGCGGGAGACGATCGGCGGAGGTTCGAGCAAGTTACCATGCGCTGCATCGCATTCAACGACAATGGTTCGACGATCTCAACCTTGTGGTAATCCACGCCCCTCGATCTCGAA